>WEIU01014012.1:57731-73847 GCA_013389925.1 Aegithalos caudatus | reverse complement strand
GAAAAAAAAAAAAAAAAAAGAGTGAAAAGGGAGTGTGGCTTGGGAACGGAGCGAGAGGAAGCAAGACACAGCAGAGCAAGACCTGACTTACAATATGCCTATCATGCTTTATGCAAACATTGGTCTTTTTTTGCCCTCCTGACTGTCATTAAAGTGTAATTAGTAACTTCACATGGTAAATTTGTTTCTTTAAGGAGCCATCTATTTTTGGTTCTTGATAGCAGTAACCTCCCATCCAGTCATGGATTGCACCTTATCACATCAAGGGTGGAAACAAAGGCTAAAAGTGAGAAATTCCATGGTGCCTGCACTCTGTGGTCACTGCTCCTTCTTTTCCAGCTGGGAACCTCCCACCTTTCCCACATGAGTCCTGTAAACAGAGATTCTGCTGCTGCCTTAATGCCAGGTGAGCTGCTCCTCAGAAACCCAGGCCATGCTGAAAAATCAGCAGCAAGGAAGCACTTTCAAAGCCATCAGTTTTCTCTCCAGACTTCAGGAATCTGGAGAAAAGGAAATGCTCAAGGTCATTCCCAAATGTAAATCTCCTCACTTTGCTGGCAGTTCTCTCAGCTATGATATCAATCCTACAGACTTTCACACTTCCCACCACAACAATAATGACTTGGGATTCAAGTTCCCTCCTGTTATTTGACCTGTACATCCTCCATATTTTTTTTAATTACCAAATCCAAAATTGACACTGCCTTTGAATAAAGAAAAAGAAACAGCTGAAAGAAACAATGCTGAATTATGTGGCATATGAGAAAGAAAAAAATCTCAGCTAGAAGCATAAAGGTCATGAGTACAGCTGTTTTTAGGAAAACAAATAATCACAACAGTTTTTCCACATTATTATTCAGTGGTTTTGAGTAAGTGGTTTCCACTCCCAAATAAAAAAAGGGGTCAGAAAATAACACACACACAATAATATCAGTAATAGCTTTGCCAGTATGGATTGAAAATTCTGGAGATTTTTCAGAGCATGGCAGAGGAGTGCAGTAGAAATATTGACAACTCTGCTCTTACAGTTCATCAACATGAGCAGTGTGGATGATGGAAAAAGCACAAACCTTGCCAAATTTCCCATTAGAAAGGAAACTCTTATGCCCCACATTAGTTCTGCAAGTGGAGTAAGGTGCAAAGATGTTTCAGTAAGTTCCATTCTTCTCAGAAAACAGAAGATGTGGTGAATGGGCAGATTCTCTCCCTGGATAAATCTTTGTTCCATCACTTTCTTTGCATGGAGTTTCACAGAGGAAAACAAGATGATCTTTAGCTACCAAGGGTAAAACCAAACAGAACCAACCAAGGTAAAACCATTGCTCTCTTTGCCTTCCCTTTCAAGGGCAGACACAAAAAATCCACCAATCTCAAGTCATTCTGCCACTCCTTGTGTGAATCACTGCCCTAAGCTTAGTTTCTAAGATCCTAAGCCTTCAGGAAGGTGGCTCAGCTCCCTCTGAGCAATCCCTCTCCAGCTCCATGAATTCCCTCCACAACCCCAGCAGTCAGAGGGGCTGCAGCCAAGCTGTGCTAACCCTGCAAGATGAAAATTCCCTCTGCAAAATCAGCCTCACAAGTGCCAGGCTAGAATATAATGTTTGCAATAAGTTTCCTGTGTGTGCTGCAAGACCTCCCCACCTGATCCCTCACAGCCCTGACTGAGTTTGTGTTGGAAGAACACATAACACAGGGCCTCAGCAGAGCTGTTGATCAATAAAAATGTTCTCCTTGGAGAATGCCAGTGACATCTATAAACCTGTGAGTGTCAAAACAACGGCACAAAAAAAACCCCTGTATTCCTACTGTCAGTGGGATGAAAGCTGTACAATTAATGCCAAGCCAATGACACCACAAGGAGAAATAAAACAAACAGCTGGTGGTACTGTGGTCCAACATGCTGCTCTTAATCTGGGAACATTTTCAGTGAAAATATGCTGACTCATGTTCTGAAAGAAATGGCATAAATCTGGTCAGTGATGTAAAAACCCTACAGCATTAATTCTGAGTTACACATGGAAAATATTACACTTAAAATGCATAGATCCTCTTTCTAATGAGAAAAAAAATGTGGTAACTTTGTGTGTGTCTATCTATTAATATAAAGATTTTTAATAACCATCACATTTTTGAATAACAAATTGTATTTTTCCTAAAACCAGTTGAAACCTCAGCTAGGTTGAAAACATCCACTCCATTCTTGATGAATGTCAGGGAAGCTTCATAAAGTGTTGTTTTTTTTTTTCCCCTGGTTCTGTAAGACACCCAGCACTGATTCAGTGCTGTTGGTGATAACAACAGGAACATAAAATACAGGCAGGATTCTGTGCAGCTGTTGGCATTTTAACCACCTTGTCACCTTACTCATACATGACCTAATACTTAAAATAACTCACTGAGAGATCCTTCCCTCATTATTGACAGGAGAACTAAAGCCATGCCAAACAATTATGGAAAGCACAGGGAAAAAAAAAAAAAGGTGGAAAATAAGGTGGATGCAGCCTGTGGAGAGCGATGGATTTTGCTTCTACACTGACAGTAAAACTCACTTTAACAAACACTGGGAAAAGTAGCTGTTGAAAACATCTATTCTTTTAATCAGGGAAAGAGACTTATGTGAAAAAAGAGCATTTTTGAGAGGTTTTAGAGCTCTTGTTATAAAAAGAACTAAAAATACCACAAAAATGAACAAGACAGTATACCATGTGTGGTTTTAAACAGGTTCTCCTGCTGGCTGAAGGACCTAGGTCCTGTGTGGATTTATTATAGATAAAAAATACATTAAATGCTACCACATATATAATCTGGAATGCTGAGTAACTATAATGAGTTAAATTGAAGAAAAACAGTTGAACTAAAAAGACCTTCAAAACCAGACAGACCCATATAATTCAAACACAGTGAATAGCAATACAAAAGTTCAATTCTACTTTGGAAATTCAACATTAATAGATCAATTATAGAGGAAAGGTCTGCAGTATTTTATGAAGAAAAGTTGATACCATTTAGGATTTCTGCAAATCCCTTTACTTTTTCCCTCTAAGGATCAAAAAAAATAATTTTTTTTCAGTCTCCCAGATGATGAAACACGAACCAAAAAACAAGGGATCCCACAGATTTGAACACAACTAAACCTATTCAGTTGCCTCTTTGTGTAAGCTAAGAGTGAACATATTAATTATTCCCCAGAAGGCAATATATTCAAGTGCACTGTTTCCTAACACAGGAAGAAAAAACAGACACAAGGAGAAATAAATAAAACTGAAATTAGTAACGTTGAGACTCTTTTCCTCCCCTTTTCCTCAAGAAGAGCCAAAACCTTCCCAACATTGATTTCTATCTATTTTCTGTTTATCTGTTTTGTCCACTCCATCTCTGCCAGTTGCCCCAGGCAATCAACAAAGCTCTGCTTGTTCAGCCTTTGATCATCTCTGTGCTGGAAGATTAGCATATGCACACTCTCATCCTCCCCTTTATCCTGTTAATAAAGCTCCAAACTCCCTCCGCTGATGTTCAAGAAAGCAACCCAAGATTTGCCCCCATTCCCTGCTCTGCTCAGGACTTGGAATGCTAAATACCAGGCAGGAGTTGTGTAAGTGCTTATCCAGAGACCCTCTGAGGAGCAATTCTTACTTGTTTGATGCAGTCCACGTTTGACAGACGTTCCTGGATCAGATTGACCCAAAGCGAGTTGGGAATTTTCTAAAGAAAGAACAACAAAAAAAAAAAGGCTGAATATTCACAATTGAGTTCAAAAGGAATTTTACCATGCAGGCACGTTGTGGTTAAAGGTGAAGTGAGATGTCTTCTTGGAAATAAAGAAATAAATAATTCTGTGAGAGTCCCAGGTCATTAACACGAGTTAATGACAAAGAGTTAATAAGGGCACAAAAATCAGTGTTAAAGGGAAGCTGAGCACAGAGCATGAATATCCATGGGGGTTTTGCACACTGACATGGAAGCAGTGCCAAGTTCTGCACACTGACACACACACTGGACCTGCAAAGGGATCCAGAAGAACACAACATCCACAAAGAATCCTTTTAACCACAAGGATCTGACCCTCGACTGCTCCATGTGACAGAGGGCTCAGCACCAGGGACCTGCAGTGCCACAAACCAACCTCAGACACTGAGCAAACTACACAAAGAATCTGATTTTCAGGAGGTTTGTTTCATAGCTTCAAGTAACTCTCATCATCCAAAAGGTTCATTTAAAATATATTTTACAGTTGCACTTAGTTTCTTTTTAAACTCAGGACTGTGAAATGGGATGGAAACTGCATCTGCCAATATTTTCAAAGTGCTGTTTAGTTCTGTGACTGCTACTTTGTCCATCTCTGGAGATGTTTTGTAAGAAGGTATTTGCTGTGTGACAGAAGAACAAAGTTCCTATACAGATTAGCACCCCCCAGCATTTCTTCCACTGTATTTGATTTCCTGACAAGAAATCAGCACAATGCTCCCCTTTGCTTCTAGTAAGAATTTGCTTTACTATCTTGTTAATTTAGGCTTGCATTCTATGCTGAACTTGGTTAAACTCTGGTAGCCTTTAGGCTTAACTTAAAGCCTAAACTTCTGTCCATGCAGCTCATAACAGCAACTAATAATTTCACTAATTATTGTCTTATTCATTCTGTCGTTATTGATAAAATGAATACCCAGAAAAAAAACCAACCTGCAATCAGATTCTCTACCTCCCAATTAAAATAAATTATCTTTCACTTAACAATGTGAGCTTGACTCTCTGCTCCCTGTAGTACCCTATATTCACTATTTCCTAATCAGTCTGAAGGTTCTAAAACTAAAAAGGATTATTTCTATAGGCTTGGAGAGGCAGGGCAGGAATCAGATGCTTCTCTGTATTCAAGAAAACCTTTCAGCATATTTTTTCAATCTAATTGCTACTGATTTTTAATAATTAGACAATTGTCTTTTAATAAGACAATTAATTACATGACTGATCAACTAATCCTGAGACTCGTGGCACCTGGAAAAAAAACATTCTTTGGAGCAACTCCTTTGAATATCAATTCATACAATGAAAAAATGTGGCTGATGATGTAGGAAGATTTCACAAAAATCATCCTCATTAGATGATGAAACAATTTCACAAGGAGTGGTGGAAATGACCCCACTTTTGAAGGAGGGTGGGAGAAAATGCTCCAGAACACACAGAAGAGCCCAGGTGGCCCAGCCAGGCAAGGTTTGCTTTTGTTTCTCTCTTTTGTGCCCAGCTCCCAGCGCCTCTCCTCACATCAGCCATGCACTAGACAAGGCTCAGGCAGGTAGCAGAGAGGGGAGGGAAGGAAATTCAGTGTTTGCTGAGAGCCAGCAGGTCCCCAGGGTGCTTTGTCAGAGCCTCCTGCAGCCCCTCTCTGCCAGAACCTGTCACCTTCCAAAGGGGCACCACGCTGCTCCCAGGGACAGCCAGGCCCTGCCTGCTCCTTTCATGTGTCATGTCAAAACTGGCTGCACACTGCTGGGGGGCTGCTCTGCTGAGCCTTGCCAAACCAGTTTAAACCAAATTTATCCTCACTCCTCTCCGTGCACTGGTGTTCCTGCTCCCGTCTTTGGAGCGGGGTTTGTTGCACAAAAACAATCAAGGACACACATTCAGGTATTTCAGGGGGTTTTTAGCTCCTTCTGCTGCTCTCTGTGGCTCAATTCCAGTCTCATTTCCTGGGCAGTTTTCCTCCCACTGAGCAGTGGCCTACAAAATCATTTTCCATAGGCTGCTTGCAGAATGCCTAATTATTCCACTAGAAATCAGGGTATCTGGTATATATCAGGTAGCCCATTTATAATTTATCTCTCATAAACACATAAATACACGGTGAGCCTGGGAGATGGGATTGCACTTCCCAGAAATCTGCAATCATGCACAGTTTCACACATTTGACAACAGCCAAACCACACCTTTCCCACAGAGCTGTCCCAACACTCAGTGCAGGTAAAAGAAACACTGCTGTGGGGTTTTGGTCATGTTCACACCACCTTCCTACCCGTGCTGCTTTAAACACTATTTCCATATTTGCTGAAAATTTGTATCCATTCATGATTAATTTTAAATATTCCATGTAATTTCAGGAACATCATACTTCAATTTCCATGCCTGGTCTACACAGAGTTATATTTCATTTCCCCTTTCATAAAATTCCCACACTTTTTTTGTAGGGAAGCTTTTTCAGTAGACATTTTTCTTGGAAGTTTTGGATATATCTGCTCTGAAAAGAGCTGCAGCTAAAAATTTCTGGATTCTCCAAGCTGGCACCTCGGAGAGAACAGCAATCAAGTTTGAAGAAATTTACTTCAGGTGCCTGAGTGACATAAATGTTCAGATTTAGTTTGTTCAGATAAATACACATGAAAGGCTGGTCTGTTTTGGATACACAAAACTGGAACAGTTTCTTTCTGTTCCTTCAGAGTGGCTTATCCTGAAACAGATTGGAATGCTGACCATGCATAGTTAAGCATGCCTCAAATTTTTTTTTTTCTCTTTTATTTTATTTCTTTTTAAAAAGCACAGGGATGTGACACAACTCTGGAGCAGTTTTCAGTTATTAAGTATTATGCAAACACCTTAACTGCAATTTAGTGGAGCATTAAGAGCACACCCATCCCACAAACCCACAATTACCACAGTTGTTTCAGCTTCTTATTTCATTCAGTTAACAAGAAAAGTGAAACATGCAATAGCTCATCATTAGACTTCACTATAGGAAAACCTGAAGATGCTTCCTCTTAACATTATAATAACTAGAGATGAGGGAATAATTTGCAATGATTTATCCAAAAACGTAGCCTCTTTTTCTGTTCATGGAATATTTATTGGTAGCTTGTGGTTCTTCAATTTACTGAATATTCAAAAATATTTGACTTCTTTTTGGAGTATTTTTACATGCAAAATGATCACATTTTGCTTTGAACACTCAATATTTAAAATTCACTACCTGAGCTGTGCTCATTAGTAAGTGGCCAGGTATGTGTGAGTGAGTGATTGCTTGTCCAACCTGAAAAATGGAGCTTCAGAGAGTAATCATGGATTTTAAATATGCCTTCCATGGCTTCCTGTGCTAGGAAAACCCAAATGCTTTAATGGGTGAACACTAAAGAGATGAAAGCTTGGCTAAAGATGAGTAGGTAAAATATGTGAACAAACATTTGCAGAGCTTTTTGCAGCATTTGCCCAGCTCCAGTGACATTGGCCAAGGGACCTCAAACTGCCCAACCTCTGGCTCTGGGCTTAATGCAGCCACAGCAGCCTTAGATGTGAGAAACAACATTAAATTGTGCTCATGATCTTCACACCAGACTCTCCAAAATGCACAGCCCTAGCTCCTGCTTCTCCTCTCCTCCTTTTATTAAATTGCTTTGGCCAGGATGACATTTTTAATGCCCTGGTTCTATCCAAACTCATGTACACAGCTCCTGTCCTGCTCCTGAACAGACATCCCAACTTAGAGGAACCCAGGAGTTCCCTCCTCATTTGAGGAGTTACATTTGAAGAAACAAACTCACATAAAACAACAAAATTATTTAGTGAAAACCTCCTCCTAGGGTCTAAAAAAAAAATCAAACCCAAAGGCAAACTGCACAGTGCTGAACCACCAGCAGCCTCTGCTCTGTGGGCCCTCCTCACTACCTGATTAGCCTTGACATTTTTGACTTTCATCTTCCACACCATCCATCTTTTTAAATCAAATAAGCCCAAAAGGACACCCTTGAAAGTGCATCTGTATAGTCTGAAATATGTTAATAATTACAGTAATTAAACCAAAGGGAATTTTTGTTTTAAATTCTCCCCCTCCAAGTATAAATTTATGAACCTATCAAAACAATCTTTAATAATTAGAACTAAGATTTCAAAGTACATATTCTCAGTAAGAATAATTCTATATCACCCCAGCCAAATGCAAACATTTTTGCCAGTGAGTTCAGGGAGTTCAATGAACTCTTTGCTCTCAGATCTTGAAGTGTGTTACTTGAGGCATCTCCAAACTTCATTCACTAATCCAGTATTTTATTCAATTTTGATAAACTATTTTAGCCTTATTTTCTAAGGAAAAAACCCTAATCTGTGTATCACACCATCTGCCATCTCAGTAAATGACAAATCTGTTGGCCAGTTCCAATTCTAAATTTGATTTAGCAGGGGTGTAGAACTCCCACAGATAGGAAAATCTTTCTATTTTTATGAAAATGGGTGATAAGGGACAAAACAGAAACTCAAACTAGTGGACTTGTCAGAGAAAGTCACAAAAAACCCAGACTTCTTCCATTCTATTTCTCATGGAATGCCTTGACACTGGAGAAAGGATTCAGCCAAAAAGGCAGGAATCAGATATTTCTCTGTATTCAAGATAACCTTTCAACATAATTTTCCAATCTGTCACTAATTTTTATTAATAAGACAATTAATTACATTACTGATCAACTGATCCTGGGAGTCATGACACCTGGAAAACAACATTCTTTGGGCCAACAACTCCTTTGAACATCCATTAGGATGCTCACAATGAATGGATTTAAAAATCTCACTGGAGAAACTCAGGTACACAGAATTGGGGAAAATTCAACAATCTGAGTCAGCTGCTCTTGCCTCAGCTTGAGAGCTTCCAGGGCTGTCAGGAACTGACTGGATTGTCATCCTCCTTTTGAGTTAATGCACCAAGTAAGTTATTTGTGTCATGCTACAGAGAAATCAAGCAAGCACAACTAAGTAGCACTGTCAGATCAAAAAAAGTTCTTTGTGTACATATTTTCCAGAGCATTTTGTACCAAAGGAGACCTCGGAGATTAATGCTTATTTTATCGAGATTATCAAACATGCCCAGATAGAAGACACTGTTTAATAATAGAATGAACCATTCTTTAAACTGGGTTGTGCATTCCTGGATTTTTCCCAGTTCTGCTGCTTGTTTCAAGGTCAATATTTTCAAGACCTCCATTACTTTGCATTGTTTCCCTCTCCTGCCCCTGTTCTGTGTCCTGACACCAAGGTACAACACAGAGAGAAGAGAGTCTTTACTCTCATCTGCTCAACTCAGCAGTGGAAATCATGGGAATGCCACATAATTCCTGTTCTGTGACATGAGAACAACTGTTATTATATTCTCTTACACACCTGGATTCTTTCTTTATATGTCTTTGCTTCCTCTGTCTGCATTAATACTTCCTTGAATAACAAAGTCTCCTGAGAGACACGTATGGCATTGAAATGTTTACAAAGCCACATTGCCTGAGGGGAGAAAAAAAAAATACAGGTTGAAATATTTGGAAAGAAAATGGAGCAATTTTTTTTTTCAGAAGGCTGCAGAAAGACAGAGTTTTCCTAGCCATACATTTAAGCATACAGACATTTAAGTATATAAGCAACTTTAAATAGTTTCTTATAAAGATGTTCAAGAGTATCCAGCTTTGAATACTGGCTTTTTCATCTCCTGTACCTTAATACAGAATATAAAGAAGGAAATATTCTTCCTACCATGCCCTCACCAGCATCACCTGCCAATTCTGAGGTTCAAATGCAACTTTTGCATTTAAGGTGTCAGTGGACATGAGACAACTGACCATGCAAACGGAGAATTCACAGCAAGGGAACACCACAAATGTGTAATTACCCTACTTCCCCCAGGATAATTAGTCCTGCTAAAAGGCTGGGAAAACAAGGCAGGCAGAATTTTGCTGCATTCCAGCAGTTTCACTACTTGAGTGGGCTCTCACAGACCTCACTTGAAAATATCTATTTTAACCTGTAGTGTAATAGCCTCGGGTGTATCCCTCAGGAATGACACCCTTTCATTTGTCTTGTATCAACTATCACTTGGATAAATCTCAACATTCTTTTCCCAGAATAAAAATTCTCCAAAATGCTGAGCTCAGTAGAAAGTAAGAGAGTGAGTGGGAAGTGCTACAACACTGAGGGTGAGGTACTCACAACTGTAGTTTTCCCAGAAGCAGGTGGACCAAGGACACAAATTCTTGGAGCTATGGAACAAGGATATGCAAATGTTAAGATGCAGAACAGCAAAAATCCCAACCAGTTTCCCATTCTTGTATTGGATAATATCAATGTAGCTACCATGAAACAATTATTTCAGCTGGAAAGCTGCCTCAGTGGAGACTTTGGGATTGGGCTCCACTGGGGAAAAAAAGGGGGAGCAGAAAATCAGTGCCAGCTGGGTCCCCCTTTAATCTCCATGGTCAATGAGATTAACACTAACTGTGCCACTTGGAGAGATATATGAGATATGTATATCTCAATCCATTTAAACACATGGAGAGTTTAGTGGATGAGCTATAAGATACAAACGTTTCCTTACCTGAGTTTGACTTTTATTCCTGAAACATTGATTCAGAAATAACACATTTTGTGATGAAAAAATATTTCAGTTTTTAGATTTAGATACTACAAAATTAAGGACTCCCTCAGTATGCTTTTTGACAGCTGCCTTCAATTTTTCTAGTCACCATTTAAAGCAATTTTCCTCATTTCTGTTTCTTGTGTTTCTCTGCTGCACGTCCCTCTCCTTTCCCTGAGGGGGCAAGGTGCAAAAAATGCATCCCAGTTCTGAGGAATTCTTAATCCAATGCACACACACAACACAATGGGCATTACTGCCCTGAGCTTCCTTGGGAATGAATTAGAGGCAAGACAAACAAGAGAAAATGGAGTGGCTCTTAGGAAAGTATTTGGAACTTTTTTCCATAAAAACACCTTGGGCTGCAATCCCTTGAACTGTCATTTTATATTAACAGCTTTGATGTTTTTTTTCCCCCTATACCACAGGGTGAAAAAAAAACAAACCCAAATGAGAGTCTGTGCAGGAGGGATTGGTTAGTATTTACTGGGAGTAACACAGGTCAGAGCAGAGGAGGGATCCACTCACCCAAAAACCTCCTCAGCTCTCGATAACCAAGGGAGATCGTGTCTGATGGTAACAGACAGGCAAGGATGTGAAATGTATTTTCATGAGGCCTTCCAGGCACTTAACAGTTATTGGGCAGGTGCAATTTTTAAACATACATGAAACCCAAATTACAGATTCATCTTTACAAAGTTATCTGACTTGGAAGGGTTTAAGAACAACTCCCCCCTTATTGGTTCTTGCAAGTGCAACAGAACTAGTACACAATGTAGAAAAATACTTTAAAAGGATACATCAGCTGTTTTTATCACCTAATTTCTTTCAAATGTAATGTGATTAAATCCTAGGGTTTTTTTAAAATCTAACACCTTGAAACTCCAGCCCGGTACTTAGGAATTATTTATAAACAGCGTCATAAAAGAGTGCTTGGGTGCCAACACTAATCAACTTCTTCAAACCACTTCAAAGAAAATCAAAAAACCTTTCCATCCACAGATCCTTTTGAGGTTTAACTAGGAGCATGATTTAAAATTCACAAGAAAGCCCTTAGGTATTGAAGCTTTAATACACAGCTTTCTTGGACAAACGTTTGATAAAAAACGAAACATACCATTATATACACCATCTCATGCTTTAATATTGCCCAGGGCTACTGTAAATGCTCACTTTGTACTAAATCTGGTTTTCTCTCTGCTTAGTGGCTGGCAGCAGATGGGGCAGTGTAATTCACTGATTTACTCATTTGCACACTTGTAGGACTCCTCTAAAGCCTTCTCCCCAAACATATGACACGGGGGCACAACCAGGACACCACTGGGTGTAATGTTTAACCCCTAAAATCAACAAATAGTCACTATTTAATACTGCAGCTCCAAAGCAGCAGCTAAATGAAGCCAGGAAATTCTGGGAAATGCCTTTCTCTTCGGTAACAAATCATATTTAATTCTGCATTTAGTCTTGATGAGATGTTACGGGATTTACACGACTGAGTAAAGCAAGTTTTAACATTCAACAGTGATTTTAGCAACAACAAAATGAATCCTGGAACAACACAAAAGAACAGAGTTCCATTTAAATCCAAAAGATTTTATGATTAATATTAATACAACAAAATTTGCTTAAGTTGTAAGAGAAATCCTTTGTCAAATACACACTGAACATATCCTTGCAGAACTTTTTTACATTCCTTCAGAGGTTTGAGTGTAAAGGAGGAACTCACAGAAATGCCACTCAGACCCTGAAAGGCTTTTTCATTAGCACAAACCACGATGCTGTGTAGAAAACTTGCATCTTTTGTTATGAAAGAATTACCAGTCTCCATGTGGCCCTTGAAGGTTTTTAGAAGGAACACATGAAAGAACAATAGCACAGAGCACAAACACTTTGCCACACATTTGACCTACAAGATTTTTGAGGCAGTTGTAAGCTATAATCACTATTAGACTTGTTTATATTTTTTTAAGTACTTTAGATCCTATTATCAATTTAAAAGGTTTTCTAACTTCACACCTGGGATAGATGCAATGCTTCTTTTCCACACATCTCTGTTTGAAATTTTCTCTAGGGCTAAAACCGTCTAGGCAAGGCAAGATCATGAAAATTCATCACTTTACTGATGGCTCTAATAAGGTTTTTTTCTTCTAAATAGTCAGCACCTTCCGCCATGATCAAAAAGTAAAATCAACTCTGCTACACATTTCTGTTACATTATTTTCCATATAATTTATTCTTAAAACAACATTTAGGCTTTAATTTTAATTGGAGTTCCTCTCCTTCCTTAACAGGGTTTTTCCAGACCAAAAGCAGGCAGCATTCTCCCCTTGACAAACAGCTGCTGTAGTTTTATCTTTAGCCTCAAAGTACTGAAGTCATGAGATGGAAACCTGCCTAATTCTGTTAAAATAATATTGTGGGGCTTCAGGACAAATGTTAGCTCAATGTAAAGAAATTTTATCAGCATTCTATCAAACTGCAGGAAATTCTTCCACGTATTTTCCATGGGTCTACAAACCAGATTGATTATTCACGCTGCCTGCACCAGAAAAGGCTGGGCACAATTTGCAGGATTTGATTTTTTTTCTTTAACGTATTTAGCAGCATTTCAATCAACATCCATCTGATCAGCACCACTAAGAGCTCACAGCACCTCCAGTGATAATGATTTCATTGATGCTGCAGCCAGCAGAACTTTCATAATGGTTTACTCTGGTTTTAAAGAAACATCAAAGCTCCATGACACCAGCTCTCCCTGACAGCTCACGCAGAACAAAAATTACAGTTCAGTTGTGCATATCCAAATATAATCTGCCTAAGGGTGAACAGTTTGTAAATCAAATAATTTGATTGAGGGTACATGCTTTTATTGTGCAGAATACAGACTTCCCATTCAATTTACCAGGTTTTGTTACACAGAGGAGCAGACACACTCACGGCTCCTTCAGCTGAGATGCCACTGAGCTGTGGAACTCATTAACAGCAGAGAGTAACAAACTAATCAAAAAGCAGAGAATCTGCCAGCCCAGGTAGAATAGGAACCCAAATTTACACCTGACAAAAGAAGTAATTAGCGAGCTTAAAGACAACAGGAAATATCAGATGGGGCACAGAAGGCATTAATAATTGATACACCAGAACTCTTTGTTATTCCCTTAGAGGGTTTCATTGTTATAACTGTTAAAGTGCATTTCTTATTAGATTACCCACTAAAAAAAGAAATTAAAAGCATCTTGCCTACAACTATTCCAAAATGCTCAATTTTTTTTTTTGTTTTCTCTCTCCTCAAGACTCAGCCTGCAAAGTTTGATCCATCACCTGCCAACAGCAGCGCAGCTCCCAGCAGCTGTTCACAAATCAGGAATTGAATTATTTCTGGTGTCTCCATTTTCACTCACCATCATCGTTGTTTTGCTTTAAGTGGTTTATCATGAACTCAATGGGATCATCTGGCTTATGAATTAATAGCTCTTCAAGCATGTTCTGGAAATAAATGGGACAAAGAGGAAAGTTTAACATAGCTCTGCAGTCATGGATATTTTGCATTGTTACGATGAGGATCCTGAACAGCTTATAAATGCTTATTCATTTTCTTTCACAGAAAAAATTGAGACAACAGAACCTGTTTTAGATGCTGAAAAACTGAAGATGGTAAGAAAATTGCCAGTAAAAAAAACCCTCAATCTATTTCCCTTGGCTTATTTTTGCTACATATGGACACCAGAAAGGTTTGGCTCGAGCAGCCTGGCGTCGAAAATGGTTGAGGCAGAAGTGACATAAAAACCATACAGGCAGTTTGAAAACCAGAGTAAACTTGAATTTTTGTCTCTGCAGGGTAAGAGAACTCTTCTTTAACACATGCCCACAAGTTTCTGACTAGCCCAGAGGAGCGCAGAACGGACAAGAGCTGTGGAAAACACAACCCACAGAAATAGCACATTACACACCTGTACCAGCCTTGCCTCCTGCATGAAAAGGAATGGAGAGAAGGGAGGGGGAAAAAACAAACAAAAAAAATCTTAAAGCCTTGCCTTGAATGTCTATTTTGGAGCCCATTTTCACCTCAAACCCTTGAGGGGCCTTATTTCAGCTCCCATCTGTAGCAGTGGGGACCTTGCACTGGTTTCAGGGAGGATTTGGGCTTTAAAGGCAGAAAAAAGAGCAACCCTGAGAAATCCATACATTTCCTAGTAAGACATTTCAGCACAGCCACGAGTTCTGTGATTAAAACTAAACATCAAACAGAACTAATGCTCTAATTTAGACAAGCTGCAGAAATGCTCATGCTGGAAGAGACTTTTCTAAAAAGCAGTCATAACACTTTTATATTTGCAAGTAAATTCCATAAAGTCCGTCTAGTTCATAAAATTTTATATCATCACCGACTGATTGTCTTTTATTAGAGTGGCCTATTTTCCTTTTCTACTTCATCCACTTCATTAGAATAATTAAAACACTCAATTTTGTTTATAAACTCGTGCAAGTTCTGATGTGTCAAGGTCTGGCTAGTACAGAGCAAAAACCATGAAATTTGTATTTTTATTTGGAAGCTCATTTAAAAATTATTACTTTCCAGCAACATTTATTTAAGCTAAGTAATCTAGATTTTGCACTAGACCTACCAGCACCTTAATAAAAAACAAACCTAAGAAAATCTGGGTTTATTATAATTCAAAAACATTCAGGCTGACAGTGATTGACACTGGCACTCATTCTTGCCCAAACCCTTAATTTTATCCAATTGTGCTAAACTCAGTTTAATTTCACAAGAGCTGTTCTGTTAATCCCTGGGGGAGGTTCATACTTTGGGTCTCATGTAGTTTTTACATTTTGTGTTTTGCAAACGTTTTAGCACAACAATTTCAAGCTGTGTTTGTGTCATTATTTTGCTCCAACACAACTGAAGCACAAAAACACAACCCTGAGTAAATCCCACAAGCATTTTATATATTATGAGTCCCTGCAGCTGCATTCAATGCCTTGTGGCTTGCAAAACACAGTATTTCATTTTAAAAAAATCACAAATATTATGCGTCACTAGTCAAAATAAACAGAGGGGAAAATAGCAGGAAAAGAACAGGAAAAGAAATAAACATGCGTGTGTATTTCAGTGAGCTCTGAGCAAATGAAAGTGACTTTTTAACAGAGTTAAGAGCAGCACACAGGGCAAGGCTCCCCAGCAAGTTCTCCAATGAGAACAGCACCAGGATATTTAGTCCTTCACACAAACCTCCCCATGCACGACACAACGGCTTTTCCCAAACTTACAGAAAAAAACCCCACCCTTCTCTACAGCAGCCTTGCCGTGTACAGAACTCACAAGGGCGCCACCAGCGCACTTTTCTCCCTTTATTTTGGACATCTCCCCGAAGAGGAGGAAGGGCTTTAACCGCGGGATGGTCAGCGGGCGGTGACAGCCCCGGCTCAGCCACGGCAAATCCTTCCCCCCGTTCTTCCCGCACTCAATTTCTCACTGCCCCGCCTTTCACCGACTCCTTTCTTCCACGAGCTGCCACTTTCATCCGCAAATCAAAGGACACGTATGACCCGCAGGAACTGACAATTAAAATAATTACTTAAGAGAGCCCAGAGCCGCTTCCCGCAGGTGGACACCCGCCCATCAGCTTCCATAGGAGCCCGCACCGCTGTCCCGTCCCCGCCCGGCCACCCAGGGGCTGGCGGGGTCCCCGTTTTCACCTGCAGGAGCTGGAAGAGCCCCCGCTCCTCCGCGTAAGCGCCCGCGGGCGGCGGCC
>WEIU01014012.1:26458-57666 GCA_013389925.1 Aegithalos caudatus | reverse complement strand
GCCGAAGGAAGGCCGGGGCGGGAGCGGGGCGGTGAGACCCGCCCGCAGCGCGGGGTCCCGTCCGCACGAACGGCCTGGGGATGAGGCAGGAGGGCAGGGGCTGCGGGCGGGGCTGTCCCGAGAGCTGCTGATGGTTCCGCAGGCTCCGAATCAGCCCCGTCTGGAGGGCCGGGTTAACCGCGCTGCGTGCCCGGCCGGCTCCGGTTAACGGAGAGTTCGGGAGCCGCTGCGGTGATGGTTTTACAGCCCCGGCTCCCCGCGGCCCCGGGCTTGATGCCATTGCCGCGTTACCTTTACAACAGACCCGCCAGGGTTTATGGCATCTGATTGTCAGCGCTCCCCTCTGGCTTCTGTGCCTCTTTTCGCAGCATCGTTAACTCCTTAATTTACTGCCTGGGGCTCGGGGACTGCAGCGCTTCCACACAACAGATCTCCTCTTTTCCCGGCTATCTACTTTGGTTTTGTGTAAGTTTTCTGCTAACCTACACAATTCCAACTCAGCTGAGAGACACAGAATTGCAGAATTTCTAAAAAGCAGCTTCCTTCCTTTCCTATGTGCCCCCAGATCCAGAAGTAAGCAAACATGAACGAGGTAGTGGAGACCCTAACAAAGATCGAGCAGAACTACAAGCTCTTCCAGCAGCAGCAGTTCTCGTTCATCAGAGCTCTGGAACGCACCCGGGAGGAAGCCCACGACATGTTCAGACCCGTGTCATCCATCACCCAGGTACAAATGGTTCAGCACAAAGAGCTCCCTGCCCCTGAAAGCAGGGACAGCAGGGGCTGGGGTGCACTTGGGGCCAGTTCAGGGATGAAGACATGTTTTTACTGAAGGGCAGATGGACAAAAACTCTCCAGGAACTTTTGTGTATAACTGAAGCTGTGGGGAGAGAAGCACCTCTAGGGCCTCCCATTATCTCAGGAGGAATCTCATGGCTGAGCAGAACTTTCTGATTTAGTTTAATCCTGCTGAGGCACAGCCAGAAACACAGGGTACAAGAAAACAATCAAACCAAGCCTCCTTCCCCAGCCACACATGGAATCTGTAATCCTCAATAGTATTGTTCTAACAGGTTAGCCAGAACAATTAGGGTTTAATGGGTTCAGTTTGCAGCCATGTGCCACATGAAGACTCACGGAGGATGCATGATGCAAACACATCACTCCAACCATTCCCAGTTTGGTGGCTGCCCTCACTTCCCAGCCTGCTGTGCCCAGACAGCTGTGGCAGGGGCAGAGGGAGCAGACACAAGACCCCACAGTCACTCAGCCTGTGTCCTGCAGTGCTGCCAGCACAGCTGGCTTTGGCTGTGGCACTCCTACAGCTCCCAGGCCGAGGCAGGCTCAGTGTGCTGACAGACAGATCCAGATTCCTCACTCCAGCCCTTCCCCAGTCAGGAGCAACAGCAAACAAACATCCTGCAGTGCTCACACCTCAGAACCACAAGAGAGAGCAGCTTCTCCTCGCTAACCCTGAGCACCTCAGGGGCACGAGTTCAGTGCAGTTTATCTTGTGCAGGTGCAGTGCTACAAGGACCACCACTGCTACAATTCCACAGACAGGCGCATCCTCAACATGTTCATCTCCATCTGCAACGACCTGCGCCACCTGTGCCACAAGATGGAAAGGGTGCACCCTGGGGACAGCGTCACCCACGGCCTCCTGGAGAAGTGCAAAGTGCTCCTGAACGACAGCAACGACCTCACTGCCATTCGAGCCACGTAGGTGCCTGCTCTGCTCAGCTCAGCTCCCGGGATTTGACTGGCACTGCTGGGGGGATTGGCACTGCACCTTCCCACCTGGCTTCTGCACCACTTCTGTCACAGCACCTTCCTTTGGTCAGGCTGCAGGGTGCTGCCCAGGTTCCTGTTGCAGCTGTTGGGAAAACATTGCCATGTCCATTCACAAGAAGAGAGCTGCTTTGTTTGTGCATCCTTTTTCTGGTGCACGGCAGGGCAGGTGAGCGCCCTGAGGCCCCTGCAGTGCTCAGGCAGGTTACCTGCTCCCTCCTCCTGCTGCTCCTCTGCACAGAGCTCATTTCTGCAGGGCAAGTGTCTGTGTGTCCTCTCCAAGGCTTCCAGATCTATGCCAGGGTGCTTTTAGGCGGGACTTCTCGATCCACGTCCAATTCTATCGCTGCTTTTCCGTTTCTGGGAAATGGCTGGCTGAGCAATCCTGCTCTTCCATGGGAGGTCTGAGGGTGGCTCCCAGGGTTGCACTGCTGGGACTCCTGTGCCAATTGTTTCCCTCTGTCCCACAGCTACCCCCATGCTGTTGTGAACTACCTGAGCTTGGAAGAAGCAAGGCATCGCTATGGAGGGGTGGTGAGCCTGCTCCCCATCGTTATAGACAGCATGTGGGAGTGGGTAACCTACTTTAAGAGGCACCTGCAGACTAACGTGAGTCGTGGATGTGTCTCCAAGAAGGAAACACTCACTTCCCAAACACCACCTGCTGGGCACTTGGCAGCTCAGAGCCCTGTTAGTAACAAAAAAAATGTACAATTGCAGGACAGAGAATGCCAGAGGTGTGGGTATGAAGACCCACGCTTGAAAAATAAACCTCCCTGGAAGCCACCAGGCAAACACTCCTATTAAAGGATCAAAGCTCATCTGCTCACCATCTTTAACAGCCTGGATGATTAAATGAACACTCAGCAAAATGAACACTAGAGATGTGTTTACTCTCCCTGGCTGATGTTCCCTCTCTCATATCCCCACAGAAGTAGCTGTAGCTACAGCTGCTGCCTGGGGCCAGCACTGCAGTGGGAGCAGGGAATGGTCAGGACTCATCAGGTTCTAATCTCTCAGACATGCATCTTGGACAATCCTTATTTGAATCAGGATTTTACATTTCCTCAGCCTTCTTTCTGAGGAGCATCCCCTCCCTGCTACAGCCAGCAGGGTGAAGAACCTGCCTGTCTGAAGGATGTGATGCAGAGCAGCCAAGGCATTATAGATTCAGAAGTGTCTTTGACATTTAGACTTGTCTCTGAAATTCCCTCATGCCCATAGAAAGAGTTTGGTATAGCTGGACCACAGAATCCCTGTTTACAGGACACTAAGGTCTCCCTTACCTGCCACTGGCTACAGAGTTCTTCAGTTGTGCTCTGCTGCATCCTCCTGCATCTCCTCACACCACAGAACATCTCCCCTTACACCTGTTTGACTCCTGTGCCCTCAGAGCTGTAAATTTAAAGGAGAGCAGAGTTCATTTTGACCTTAGTTTGTGTGTCCTGACAATAGCCAAAAGTGGACAGAACACTCTGTGCTCCTCAGACCTCTACAAAATAAAAGCCATTTGCAGTCCATGTGCTTCCTGGAGAGCATCATGTCCAGATGGTTCCTGTTCAAATTGCAGATTAAACTGCCTGTGCTTCCCCTGTCTCAAGGCAAGGTTAGCATTACATTAGGCCAGATGTCCCACCTAAGGGACAGGCCCATGATGGACCTGGGGCTCAAAATATGGAGCACGAGGTCAGCACGTGGTCACACCCTACAGCCCTTCCTAAATAAGTGTCCTCCCTGTGTCTGACTGCTCTCTTCCCCTCCCACAGGCAAATTACCTCCTGCTGGAAGAAACTCCTGAGTAAACAATTTCCCCTTGCATACTGGGCTCAGCTTGCTGTGAGAAAGCTTTTGCCTTAAAATCACCAGTTTCTGGCAACAAGCAGCTAAAAACAAAGGAGAATTAATACAAAGGAAGGGGCACAGGAAGGAATGATAGCTCAGATGAAATGGAAAGTATTTTCAGGAGCATTTTTATTCCTCACATAACCCCACGTTGTTCTGCACTTTTTTCCTTTCCCATATCCACTTGCACTGCAATGCACCCACCCAGTCTGGAGCAGAGCCCTATTTTTAGGGAGATTTGATCCAACTGAACTGAACCTTGGTGAACTCAAAATGGTAACAGAGGGTCACAGAGTGACTCCTGGGCACTACTGGGGCCACAGCCAGTGGAATGTCACCGTCACCCTCTCTGGCTTCACTTGAGATCCCTGCTGCAGAGGCAGCTTCAGGCTGAAAAATCCAAGTTTTGGCAGCTGCTCTCTTGTGCTCCCTGGTGCAGACAAGTGTCCAGTGACAGTTGCTGTCTTGGAAAGCCTTTCAGGACAAGCTGCAAGGAGTGAACAATGACAAGTGTTGGGGACACGAGAGATGCTATTCCCAGATCTTGTTTCCAACCTTCTTGGCCCTGTCCTATGGTTTAAATTTGAACACAGACTGTGAGGAGACCAAAATTATCCTCCAGCTCACTTTCAGCTTCCAGGGATGAGCACAGCACAAATGGTTTGTCAGAACACTCCTACCAAAGCCAGTCCAGCACTGCTGCTCAAAACTCCAGTGCAGTTGTCATTTTGCACTTGACCAAGGTGATACACACAAAGAAGTTCCCAAATTTTAGTAAGATTCATACACACAAGAAACAGTTCCCAAATCTTAGTAATAATTTCTAACCTAGCCTTATCCTTTCAGTCAGTGTCATGCAGCCAAAATTTTAAGACCCAAGCAGAAAAATGAGTGCATAAAGCTTGCAGTCTGAGGTTTGGTAATGACAAGACCAGAATCTGTTGGAAGACTGCAAATTTAAGTCTCACAAAAACATCCAGACAAATTACTTAATTTCCATACAAGTTCTCCTCTTCCAGAGTGGATGGACACTTCAAAAGACAAAAAGATACAGCAAGAATTGTTTTCCTCTACTACAAATCAAGCTGTTTGAAGAATTTACATAAACAGGATGTAAATGCCAAACACAAAAGTGCAATAAAGTTTTACTTTAGCCTCGGTGAGCATAAAATTGCAAGATACACACTGAGAAACCAGGCAGGGCACCAGCCTGACTTTCCTACAGATCTGTCAGTTAGTCCCAGAAATAAATGCTGCTTTTTTTGTTCAAAGGCTGAAATAGAGATATGGGCTGGTAATAGATGATATCAACAGAATCCTGGCATTTGTATGAATTATCTCTGCTCCCCTTGATTCAGCTAAGGGTCAAAACAGGCTTTTGTCAAACTGAGGAACCTGATGTAGTTGAAGGTGTCCCCACTCACTGCAGGAGGTTGGACTGGATGAGCTTTAAAGGTCCCTTCCAACACAAACAATTCTGTGATAAAACATTCTCTATGTTCAATTTGGTTGGTTCAATGTGGTTCCAGCCTCTCACACACCTAGAGGAGAGGACATAGCTCAGACCCCGAGAAGTCAAGGTGTCAGGGAATGGTGGTGGGCTCAGGAGGTGAACAGAAGGGACGATTCAAGGGAGAGAGGAACCTCAGCATCCCAGGGATGCCGCGGAAGCTGATGCAGAACGAAGGGATGGGCTTGGCAGGGCCTCTAGCGGCCGCCTCATAGCAGTGTCCAAAGCTCTCACCAGCCACTTTTGAACAGTTCCTGCAAGCCAGCTGTCCCCCGATCCTGAATCCACAGGGCCTTTTAAACATCGCTTACAGGTATCCAACCCCTGGATACAGCTCAGGGCAGCTCCCACTGCCATCCCCAGGGCTGCAATTTCAGAAGAGCCACCGGCTGTTCCTTGTCACCACCACCCTGTTCCTTCAGGTCCCCACATCACAAACACCCCGAGGCAGGAGAGGTTTTCCTGGGACTCCTGAACTCCCCTGGTGGTGCTGCAGCACCAGTTTGAGCTCAGTCAGCTGAGCATCGAGCACAGAGAGCAGAAGCAGCTTTGCAGAAGCCAGGAAAAGCATCTGGCAGACAGGAAAGATCAGCCACCCCAAAACAGTGGAAAGACCCTCAGGAAAAAAAGGGTTTAGCCAAGTAAAGCCCACAGACACCAAAATCATGTTGATCATAAGTCAACTATTTGCAACAGTCTTGTCTGGAAGGCAAAGCCCATGGGAATGCAAACCTGGTTTCCTACGCAGAGCTCCTGAGTAGGAACGGATGAAGCAACTCAACTCCTGTGATTTCCTATTTTGTAACCACTTTTAAAATCCACCATTGTGCCAGCAGCTAAGTAGTTCCAATCAGCAAAGATATTTTAATTTCCTGAATTGGAAGTATTTCCTTCCCTAATGTCTCCTGTGTGATTATCAGCTATGTTATGAACTACCAAATGTACTACTTGACATTAGTGAGTAAAGAAGGCACTTTTTCTCTTTTTGTACCCCAGTAATACTTCTGTGGGTAATTTTTATCTAATGATTTTTTACACTACCAAGTGCAGCTTTTCAATGCCAACCTTAAGGGATGCCTTATTTTGAACCCATTCTGTGTAAGGGCAAATTAAATTCACTTTGTGCTTTGTTTTCATTTTACTACCCCATGCTGTAGAATCAATCCCAGTGCAGGGTGGCAAACAGCTTTCTGTGTCACTGAACTCCAAGATGATGTTATGGTATTTTCTATATAAAATTCTCCATAAACATTACTTGGCCAAAGCATGTTCACAATGTGTCACTTGCACAACTTAGACCCTTGCCTGTGTTGCTCATATTTAAGAATTATACTCAGTCCTAAACTGGAATGCTGAGGCTTGTGTATGGATTGCTAAACTGCTTTGAGAAATCTTTCAAATACTCATTCCAAGAAGAGTAAAAAAACCCAAAACAAACCAATAAAAACCAATGAAAGACCAGAACCAGTGAGAAAGTGCCAGTCTGGGAGAAAAACAAAAGAGAACAACCTTACCTCACCAGGTTAAGCTTGGAACAGTGGCCCCCAAAATTCCTCGTGGTCCGAGGAAGTTCCTCGTGTGTGCACTGTATGGAAGGGAAAAGCACAGACAGAGCCAACTCCTGACAGCAGCCCCAGCTCTGCAAACAAGGCTCTAACATTTCCAGCTATTAATTTCTCTAATCACTGTGCAGTCCTGGCCTGCAGGAGCAAGGCCATGCAGAAGCTCACCCCCAGATTTGCAGCATTGAACTGTTTGCAGTTCATTTATGGATTATACTGGCACACTGTTGGTGAGTTTGTTTGTCACAGAAGAAAAAAAAAAAAAAAAAAGGCTTTGGCTCCATGCAGAAAAATGAGCTTCTAATGGTGAGTCCTGTGCAAAGGGGCAGCAGCACTGACCTGCTCTGGACTGTCCCATGTGGGAAGATGTTTGGACACTGGACTCCCTTCCATGTGTTTGGTCCCAAAGTGGTCTGGCAGGGAATTTAACACAGAGTAGTGCAAAACAATACATTTTATTTGTTCACAGTTAAACACAAGCAACTGCCTTGACATTTTAGAACATTCTAATAAGGACAGCAAAACCTCCTTTTGGTTTAAGTTCTCTTTAGCTTACGATTGTACCATTTCCTCGTATTTCATATTTATGGCATTTAATGTGGATTGTTTAACATGCTTACAAAGAGCGAGGCAGGGAACAGATTAACTTGACAAAGACAGCAATTTTAGATTTAACTAAAAGCAGTCAGTTAAAAAAATCTGTTTCCACTTCACTGATGGGACCCCTTCAAACAAACTGCAAGTTAACTACATACAGCAGATCCATGATTTTTAGACTTAGGAAAGAAAATCGCAAAATTTGTTCCTCCATAATCTTTGTGGTCCATAAACAAACCTAAAGTGGTTTCCATTACTATCCCGGTGCTAAAATCCTGTTTAAAAGAAGAAAAAAAAAGCCACCTTATCGAAGAGTTTGCCTTGCTGCCAGGGCATTTTTGGGACTGACACAAAACCTGCCTCTCGTGGGAACGCCAGATCTGGGCTCGGCAGAGCAGGATGGGAATGAGCTCCTCCAACATTCCTGGCTGAGCTGGCCCATCAGGCCCTTTGTGTGCAAACCGTTCACTCCCAGGGCTGGGATCCAGTGGGAAAGGGGCAGGAAAGCTCCAAATCTTACCGAAACACGCGCTACCACGTTTGCTACCACTACGTCTGAGAAAGCCTAAAGACGCCGACAAAACCAGGCTGTCACTTACAACCAACTCTCTACTCTCTACTCCATGCAGAGTCAGCTTTGACACAACCACTGAAGTTCACCTCTACTCTCAGAGTTCGGACTGACCAACTGAAAGGACAAGGAGAATAATTTAAGACAGGCAGAAATGTATTCAGACCTCGGAGTTACGGAGGAGGCGGGAATGGGAGGAGGAGCCCTGTCAGGAATGAGCCGAGCACCAGCTGCTCTGACAGCCTCATTCCCACCCGGGCTAAGAAGGGATTTGAACTACAAATGCAAGTGTGCTTGGGCTTGATTTCTATGTGAGGTGGTTCTTAAACAGCAGCTGCCACCCACAGAATGTTTAGGAGAAGAGGCCACGCGTGATGCAGGGGAACTGTGAAGCCTGAACCGTCTGAGTACACCTGGACCCAGCCACGTGGGACATTTAAAACAAGCACTGCCTTCCTAACAGCAGGCCCTGTTCTGTCATGAAGATTGAGGCTGACCACTGACAAGCCCTGATCCCACAATCCTCCTTCACAGAAGGTTCATCATTGACTTAAAACATGATTAACACCAAAAGGCTTCACGCCAGGATTCTGATTTCAGTGTGAGCAGGATTCCTCCTCAGCCTTGTCATCTAAGGAAGTAGGATGAGAGCAAAGGGGAAGAGACCTAGAGCCAAACTGACACTGCTGAACTCAAAAATGTGCTGCAATCTGAGTAGGAGAGCACTCAAAGGAAAACATGTTCTCCAAGTCAAGCCTGAAAAGATATTCCCAGGAAGAATAAAGCCAATTTCCTGGACTCTTGCTCAGACCAGGAATGAAGAGCAGAACTATGAAGGACTGTGAGACAGCACATTTCCCTGATTAGAGAAGCAAATCCTCCTCTGCAGATCTATTTATGCTTGGAATTCTACCTCCATGTTCTGCATCTTCTCCTGACTTGAGTAAAGCTTCCTCTTCCCTCCTCTCCCACCCCAACTGCTTCCCCATATGAACCAGTGTGAGGTCAATCACAGTCTGTCAGGCAAACACTTCAAACACCAAGAAGATCTGAAGCTGGTGTAAGTCTTCAGCATCTACAGTCTCTTCTGCATTACAAGCTCCAGTTCCTTTTTGTCTGTTCAAATGTAAATTCCTAGGAAATGTTAAGGACAATATAAACAATGATCATGAATTAGGGTGAATGAATCATTTGCAGAGGTACAATGTTCTTTAAACATTTGGGTATTCAATCAGACTCCAACCTAATGAAGGCTGGGCTCTGAGGGATGTGGGACAGTGGACAGGCAAAAATAGAGAATGCACTGGAAATCCTAGTGCTGCTTCTTTCCAGGATGAAATGAATCAAAGTCACCTGGACATGCAGCACAACCAACTGCTCTAAATGGGAAGCCTGCAAAGAAATACAAAGCATTCAGAGTAAACTCACAAATGTTAATTTGGCCTCATATTGCACTCAAGTTCATAAACGCAACCACTCAACTGGGGACAGGGAGAAAGGGAAAAAAATACTTGCAAATGCTAACAGTTGTCCCTTCAAATTAGTACACGCTGCTAAGGACTGAATTTGAGAAAGAAGCAAGAGTTAGGCTGGGCATTTTCAATTCCAGATCCAAAAAATCCACTTTGCATTCATTCAGCAGCCTCCTTCCATTCCTGGCCATCGATCCTGCTCCGCTGCACGAGCCACTGCTCAGACCAAAGAAACATAAAAGCTTTTAGTTAAACTTGCACTCACGCCTCCTGTTCTATGCCAAGAATATGAAAATAACACTGATTGACTATCTTCCTCTTTAACTGTGGTCATGATGAGTTTCATTGTAGTCCATGATATGAAGCTGTCCAACACTGCTTTCCTGGAGCTTAGGCGAGAGGTTTTCAGGGCTTGGAGGGGCCTTTGACTCCATGCTTGGATCTTTACATTGTTCAGTCTTTAGGGCATCAGCCAGCCTGTTGATGGTGAGCCCCTCCTCATCACACTGGCTCTCACTCTTGTTGCGAAATAACTCTCGTGCCTTCATTCCAAGGAAGCTCTTGGAGCTGGGGAGTGAACCTACAGTCAGTGGGACAGTGCTCGAGGGCTCCAGCAGCACGGACGTCTCCCAGCGACTGCTCAGCCTCTGGTTCTGGGGTTTTTCTGGGGTGGAGAGCTCGCTGCTGCTGCCCCCCTTACTGCTACTGCTGCCTCGGGTGCTGGGAGGTTTGGTCTCTCCATTTCTACCCATTGTTTCTTCACTGTGTCCTGCTGTATCTTCATTACCACAATCCAGCCTGCTTGGGGAAGAGAGAGGACACAGTGTCAAGGAAATCACAGCAATTAAACAGCGGAGAGGGAAATGCTGGCCAGGGCAGATTACTTTGATTACTTTCCTTTTCTGCCTCTGGATATGTACCTCAACAGGTTTCCTTTCACAGTGCTGGGGCAAAGCAGGAGTGACAGGGGGTAACCAAATGTGTCACACACTCAGCTTTGCAACAGCCACTGTTTTTAAGTCCAAAACTGGCAACAATCCCAGGTGGGTCATGCAGATTTCACACCACTACTCTCACCTTTCTTCTGCTGCTTCAGCTGCTTCTGTTTTATCATCTTCAAGTTTTTTCAGTAGGCTGCTCTTCTCCAGCCGCCCAAACAGATCCAAGATCTCCAGCTCAAATGCCTGGGTGATTCTTTTCTGGGCCTTGTACCTGCTTTCTACTGCCTGCAGCTGACCCCTGAGCAAAGAGAGAAACCAGAATGTCCCAAATCTCCAGATCCTGCCTCAGCTGTGACAGTGCATCTGTCAAAGCACAGCTAAAATGTTACACAGGAAGCTCCTACCTTGCTTGGATTTTAACATCTTCCAGGTATTTCTTTTGCTCCAGGAAGAGGTGGTCCTTTTTTGCAAGCTGGGATTCCAGTTCAGCTATCCTTTTATGGGAAGCATCGAGCCTTTGGCTTTGCTGCTGAACACACAACTTTGCCTTCTCCAGTTCTTTCCGAAAAGCAGCGTGCAACATTTCAACCTCCTCGAAGCAAACAACATAATGGTAAAGTATAATTTGATCCTGTGTTATTTTTATTGGTGTTTAGACATGTTTCTGATGTTATAAATAGGCACATTTTAAAGCAAGCCAGAATAAAAGCAGCATTTCTAAAAACAGATATAGAAAAGCAGCCCTGCTGAGGATGTACACTATTAAAATAACTACACATCACTGGAATTTATTAGCACATTAATGTTCCTTATGAAAACCTCTTTTCATCAAAGCACTCTTGCCAGTTCTGCACTGGATTAGAGTAGACAAACTCTATTTTAAATCCATTTTTCCAACACGACCTTCATTAAATACCAGTAGAAGACTTTTTTTCAGTGTATCATTCACCTTCTTTAATTACGTGCTCTCACGCAGGAACAGTTACATTGTTGTGTAATTTACTTGCTTCTAATTAGAAAAATTAGACTTCTTTGAAGTCAGGAAGTAAAACCATATGAACCACAGAACTTTTAGTGAAGTTACTGGTAACTTTTAATAGGAAAATGACTGAGTGGGAAGGCTGAGATGCTCATTTTAAAGTAACACCTCACAAAAACCCATAAAATCCTTGTTAAGATCTTTCCACAGATTCTTGCACTAGCCTGCATTATTTTACCAACAATCTGCTGCCAGTTACATTTGAACAGAGTAAAGTCTTGGCCAAAACAGACCCAGGTGCACCCCAACAAGCCCTTCTTAGCTTTCAGAAGGGGCACTGAAGATATTCTTCAAACCCACAGGGCATAAAACATCTGAACAGAAGATCAAATATAAAATCAAATCCCTGAAAATCAATTTCAGAACAAAGAATCTGTTAAGTTCCAAAGCCTTTCCTTCTGAACTCAGGGCTGGGAACTGCTGGATGATGACCTCAAGGGAAGTCTCCCCAAAAGTCCTGTGCACTGGTACCTTTGTAGTGTCTGTGTGCTTGTGCTGCAGCTGCTCCAGGTACAGCTCATTGACCTCCCCAAGAACCAGCAGCTGCCTGTTCAAAAACTCCATCTGCTGTTGCACAGATTCACTGTTGGAAAGCTGGGAAGGGAAATGGAACAGAATCCAGCACTGGGATGAACAGTTCAGCAGGAGAGTCACAGCTGAAGGCACTGTGTTCACAGGGTATTTTTATAAAGAAGGGAAACAAAGGCTAAAATCCAACACATCATAGGTAGGAAGTGTTAAATAAGTTGTTTTCATAAAAAATTTTTGATTTTCATTCAACTTATGAAATAAACAATATCTCTCAGTTGTCCAGATTTAGCAGTGCTTTAATACAAGTTCATAATGCTCAATCTGCAAAATCTCTGCTGTGGAAAAGACAATATAGGAAGTTTCAGAAGCCCTTTAACTGAGTTTAGCTTCTCCACCAAAATACATTTTTCTGTGCTGTTTTTGTGCATACTCTATGAAGCTCAGCACAGGCTTCTTTCAGATCAAGAAAGAAAAAGCACCTGATGAAAACTATCAGATAAAAAATAATGAGAAAGACACAAAGGCACCCTGAGAACGCTGACTTTTCTTACCTTTTGAGAAACTTGGCTTAGCAGCAGTTCAGTGTGACACACCTTGTTGTTTGCCTTCTTTAACTCTAACCTCAGATCTGCTATCATGTTCCTGCAGTCTTCCAGCTTGGTCTGTTCAAGTAACAAAAAAATTACTCAGGGTTCTGAAACTTCACTAAGGACAGCAAGGGCACAGGGCTGGGAGGCTCTAAACCCCCAGCACTGGAAATCAAGTTATACTGACCCCTCCAAACCAGCTAAGAACCTGCCTTTCCTATTTCCAAGCTGAAGACAGGACAAAACAGAACTATAAAAGGACAATTATAAGTTAAGCACTTTCAATTATGCACTGTCTTACTCTGAATCAGGACAATATATCTAATAAAAAAAAAATGTGCAGCTTTCTCTCAGGTATTTCATGCCTTGTTATGAAGAAGGTTATTTTTAAAACCAGCAAGTAGACAACAAATTTGTTGATGCTTCATACCTGCAATTCCTGGCTCTGGTTGTAGAATTCCTCCCGGTCGTGCTGCAGCTGTCGGATTTGGCTGTGAAGCTGAGCCACAATATTATCATGTTCCTCCTGGAACTGGTGGTACCTTGCCTGTTCTTTCTGCAGACTCAGTTTCAAGGCCTGGATCTCCTTTTCCTGCAGTTTCAGCTGATCTTTCTGTTAAGAATCCCACATGAGGTATCAGACAAGACACCTGCCTAGCAGCTAGGACATCTATGCTCAGCCAAGCAAAGCTGGCATTACCAGCATACAGGAAAACACTGTTCCACACACACACACAACATTCTATACAGATCATGTTCTCAAGGCTGTTGGGGCTTGGCTCTGTTTTGGCTGAAAAGGAGATGAACTGGTGGTAAGAGTGGACAAGCTGAAAACTCACAGCCACATTCAAGGGCACAATGAGCAATAGCCTGTTTTTTCACTGCCCCTCATGTTTTCAACAAGGACTCTGGCCTGACAGCTGAACCAACAATTCATGTTCCAAAACCTACTTGGTTTTCTTGGAAGTCTACTTTCTTGGAAGTCTACTTTTGGCTCTTGTAGTTCATTATCAGAAGTGAAACTGTTGATGGACAGTTAGCTATAACATGAAAATATATTATGAAACACACCTAAATCTGTACTGAGAGATCCTTCAGTGCACTTATAGCTCCAAATTCTATCACAGTGAGCACCTCTGGAAAACAACACTTGAGTTTTCAAAGCTTTTGCTGTTAGTCCTCATCTGAGGAGCAGAACAATACTCTATCAAATATGCACTAAGGTGTTTTGCCAGGCATTGAACAACCACTCCACTAACAGGGAAGCCAGGGAATGGCTTTACCATTATCCAAGGCAAGGGGTCAAGCATGAAGGATTCAGCTGCCTGCAGTCAACTACAAACTACTGACACTGACAATGACAGCGCACAGAACTCATGCCACAAACACCGATTTTAATAAAGAGACAAATGAGGCTTCTTCATTAACTGAGCAGCACCAAAAGACACCAGGCAGGCCAATGAACATTTGCAGCAGCACCAGTGTGCCTCAGCCACTGGTGGAGCTGTGTCCCTGCTCACCATGGCAGCGTTGTGCTCCTCCAGGGCCGTGGCTTTGATGACTTTGCGCAGGAGGCGGCGGTTGCGCAGCGCGTGCTGCTGCCTCTTGAAGCGCTCGTACAGCAGCTGGTTGTGCAGCAGGAGCAGTTGGTTCCTCAGGGTGTGAATCTCATCTGAGGGGGGAGAACCTGCAGTGTAAGAAAGAAGAGGTTACTGAGCTGCACTCTGTGTTTTATTTGATCTCCAACACAAAATCATGAAGTTTCCCCAAAGCAAAGCAAAGCCTCAAATGGAATGTTCTTTTGATTAAGGAAAAAAAAGCCAAGCCACCATCACCACAGAAATCTCAGAGCACAAAACTAAGACACAGACACATAAATAAGAGAGAAAACCAATCAATTTTAGATTCAATGAGCAGTGAGAAGATGCAAAGATCTGTCAGATGACCAGCAGCACTCTGAAGCTTAGCAAGGCTGAAATGGTGAAAAGCAGAAGTATCTGTAATTTTGCACTTTTCAAAGATGAAAAATGCAGCTCATCTCTCTGAAACACAGCTACTTGCTAAGCAGATAAACCCTGACTTAGTGGAGGGCATCATCTTTCTGCAGCATTAGTTAAAAACCCACATGCAAAAAGTATGCAGGTCATTGTTTAAGCAAGTCTAATAATAGAGGAACAGATTGCCAAAACACAAGAAATTTCCTCACCTCCAAAGTGAGTCCAGTCAGCAGATTTGCTTGGCAAAGACAATCTGAAAAAAGAAAATGCAGCATTAACAGGTAAGTTTAAGTAAAAAAATTGGAATGTTCACCTCAAAAGAGCTTATAGTCTGGTAAAAGTACAATTAAGGTCAGTTGTTATAAAAAGATTAGGGAGGAACTGTGCAGCTGCTTTTCCAGCACAGCTTAAAATTAAGCCAGCAGAAAAAAGAATAACAATAAAGTCTGCAAAGTAAGATTTTCAGTCACCTACTTGTTCAGCTCCTTAGTGTGTGCATCTGCTCCTTGCTGAATCAGCCTGTCCAGCACTTCCACGGGAGAAGTCGAGGACATACAGTCTTCATCCTGGGCTCCCTTGGCTTTCTTTAGCAGCTCCTCAGTCTTCTTGCCAACAAAGAGGTAGGCAGTCTTTGGTAATGCAACCTCAAAGAGGTGCTCATAGAGGGGAGGCTGCCCACTCCCAAACACCACTCTCCTTTGTGCTGGTACTTTGCAAGGGCTGGGAGTGAGAATACTCGGCTCCCCAGAGGTTCCCTCCCTGTTCCCAGCAGGGCTTTCCCCAGGGCCTCCACAGGGCTTGTCTATGGGAGTAAACGTTTGTTTGGGTGTTTCCCGTGCACCCTCAGGCCCAGGCTTGTCCAGAGATGTTAAAGGCTCAGAGGTCTGACTGTGTCCCTGAACACTGGAGGCTGCTGAGTGGGTCTTCTTCTGAGAGCCTGACAGACTTTCGTTTGTGCGGTAAAACGGGGAGTCGAATCCTCCTCTAGGCACCATGTGTTCAGCATCGGTCGTGATCTCGGAGATCTCTTTAGATATTGCATCTGAGGAGAGGGGGAGCATCATGATGCATCTGGTATGTCAACAGGATAAACATTTCCTTAGCTAAGATGTAGGTAAGGAGGGCAGACGTTACCTTCCTCTCTGTCCTTCTCAGCGCTATCTTCAAACGACAACCCACCTAAAAACTCTGCAAGATCACTTAAGGTTACCGAACTTTTACTACTGGGTATGTCTGCAAAAAACAAAACCCAGAAAACAGAAAGTTAGTTGTATAGGTGCTGTTTTCTCCACCCTTAGCACATCACAAAACACAAGTCTTTTACTGCTGCTAGGTCCTCAGAATAAAAGCTTTGTCCCTCCTTCAGATGCTTCCTCAGAGGAGGAAGGTATCTGACTCCTGTTCCATTCCACGTGGAAAACAGTTCAGAGATCAGTCACAGGTCAGTCCTGATCCCAAAATATAATTTTGTAAACTTAACATTTGCTATTGCACAACCTCTGTGAGGAAGGATGTGCTGTTTGCAATTAAACCCATTAAATAAATAAAATAAGGTGGCTTGTGTGCACTGTGACTGCCCTACTTCCACATTAGCATTAATCTCCCCTTTAGCTTCTGAGCTGGCTCCACGAGGACACAGCACCTGCCTGGGAAAAGGAAATTTAGCAATCTGATTTAATACAAACTTGCCAATATGTGGCTACTGATCAAAACTGAGACAGTAGCTGTGGGATACACACTGCAGGATAGAAATCTCATGCTCAGCTCAGTCACAGATCAGGAACTCAGTGAAAAGCTTTGCCTGTTCGTAACTTGGAATTCAGAATATTCAGACTCCAGTGGTACTACACAACTACAGCATGGAAAACCAGCTTTAAATTTCACTATCATCTCCACTTTGAAGATGGTAAAGATTCACAGCACAGAAGTCTCAAATCCAAACTTCCAAAATCCCTTTCTACAGCTGTCACAGAGGTAGATGACAGAGAATGGAAAATGGAATTTACATTTACCTATTAAAAGCTGAGCTCCTCAAGCTACTGATTTCAGTATTCCACAGGGCTTTACAAAAGGTTCAAGTACAGCCATATAATTGTAGACAGAAAACAAAGTTTTTCTAGAGGCCTTTAAGAGGAAGCATCGTATCTACCCTTACGTGCAGCCTGACAGTTTGATCCAGACATGTGACAGATAACTTACTGAAGCAAAATTTAATACACAACTTGCTACTTCTAAAATAATCACCTTTTATAAAAATAAATACCCCTTTACAGCCTTAAGTATATATTTGTATTTTTAAATATGCAGGGGAGCAAAGTAAAAAAAAATCTCAAGCTATTTCTGAACATGAATAGTTAAATTGAAATCAGAAGCATCACAAGAAGGTTTTAAGTTGAATCACAGGTTAAGGCAGGATCCTAGAATTAAAAAGAACTCAGGGAAAAAAAAAAAACTGTGGAAAAGTGTTTGGGAATTGGAACAAGTGTCAATAAAACGTGGAGTTTACAATAGGTCATAGTAATGGGGAGAGGAAAATGGAGTTTACCCAATGATTTATCGCTGTTTATGACATTTTGCTGTCGGTACAGTAAAGGCCTCCCAGAATCTGGTTTGTCCTCCTGGAAAACAAAAGAAACCCAGAATACATTAAATGCCTTAGATTTCCTTGGCAACTGTGCAGCTGGAAGTGGCAACAGTTGTCTACATTTAGAAGAGTTTTTGCAGTGAAATGCAAAATTTTTTTATAAACCATCTACTCTGATTTTTCTTTCTCAGTTAAGGTCACTTCATTAAGGCAAGTCAATGAAAAAAAACCCCAGATTAGTTCAGCAGAAGAATTTTGTAATACCTTTTTAGGAGGTGTGACAGCAGCTGAAGGGAGTGAAACATGCACAAAGTCATCTGAAGTGCAGGGTGGAGGAGGAGATGTGGCTGGTGTTCCCAAAGGTGTTCCTTTCCCCCCTGCTGAAAAGGAGCACAAGTTCTCTCAGCAGGCTCCCCCTTCCTCCTTTCAGCTGAACATTGCATGTGAAGAATTGTACATTTGAACACCATCTCATAGCATTTACTTCTTAAATCTCTTTGAACTGTTTATCAACACAAAGGTGCAGTTTCCCAAAAGTTGTTTCAGACTCTGGCACTGAATTCACAGTTTCCTCAGTTCCATCAGCACTGCTCTAGGTGAGGTACTCAGCTCACAGGAGTAATCACTCAAGTGTTATCAACCAGCATTCCTGTTTAAAACCTGCCAGTAAAATTTACAGCCAGAATCTCCAGTAAAACAAACCTTGAAGGCCTAATTCCAAAAATGCAGCACGTACCAGATGTGCCAAAAGCTTTGCTGTAGGGCTGTGATGCGGACTGGGATGACTCTGATGGGACAATGCCAGGGGAGGTCGGTGGTGTGGTCATACCACACACTGCAGAAGGGCTCCAGATGGTGACCTGTGCACAGAGGAAAACACAGCAGAGCTCACAAAAGGAACCTGTGAAGCACCTGGATCCAGGTTTTCACACAGAAAATCAGGCAGAGATTAAATGTGAAACGAACACCAACTTGTGAACAATTCACAGCTCAAAACCGTGGATTTTTAAGACTGGCACAAGAAACTATGAAGGTGCAAAGAATGAAACTTGCTGGGCTTCATCTTCTGCTTTACCTGCTGTGGCTCAGTTGACAGCCTCATGGACTGTGGGCTCAGAATCTGAGGTAGCTGCCCTGGCATTTGTGATAGTGTTAGCCGAGGAGTGGAATATGGGGTAGAAGTCCCTGAAAGTTAAATAAAAGAGAAAATCAAAATTCCAAAGCATCCAACACATCAAATGCAAACCCATGATTCTTCTGGCTGGGACTTAAAGGCTTTTAATCAAAGCATTTCATATCCATTCAACATACACATTTTGTAGCTAGACTTTTCTTCCAGCCCAAGAAAATATCTACTGGATACATTAAACTGCAGCTTTCTCTCTTTTTTGTTGGTTTTTTTTGGGGTAGGGAGGACAAGGGGACGAAGAGACAATGTGTATATGTCTGCACATAGAAATATATCTGTGTATTTATTTTTTTAATGATGGTTTATTTTCTGGCACCTAATACTCAGACTATAAGTGGGCTAAATTAGTGAGATGGGTTTTTTGCTCTAGGGCCAGTTCTCCTCCAGCAATTGGGTATTGATTAGCCATCAGGCAGGTCTTACCATAGCTGCTCTGTGTGTCAATGTAAGAGCTGGCACTGGGGTCAGTTTGATGATGTTTTAAGCTTGTGCAGAGTTTCCGAGACACAGAGTAATAACCATCTTCATACGAGGCTTCTGCAGGGTCCAGGGAGATTTTGGCACATTCTATCACAACATCATGAGTTTCTAGTCTTTTCCACCTGCAGACAGTTTTTGGATCCAAAAGAGTAAGTTAGTCAATTATTGTTAAAAACAAGAGTTCCTGGAGATAGGAGGAATTGGCTTGCAGGATGGCTCATTTGTTCCAGGCAGCTTTGCATGCTCCCAGCCAAACTGGAACAAGGCACCAGACAGAAATTGCAACCAGATGACTTGTGAGAGGGGGTCTCAAAGAGGAGACAAACAGCTTTGACACAGAGATCCATGAAGGTCTGCCATGGAGCACTCTGGAAAGGAGGAACAGCACACGAAGACTTGGTTGATCCTGAGCTTCAGCAGCTGTAGAAATCAGCTCAACTACACTCAGATGTTGGTAGTCAAAATTTAGACATGCCAGCAGTGAGGGAATCTATATTATTTAAGCAAACACTGTCTGCAATGCCACTTTCAGATCTGTGTTTTTCCTCCCAAGTTTGGGGAATGTTTTTTACTATTACTACCTCCTTCATCCTGAAAACTACTTCTCACTAAGTTAAGCAGCCAGATTAGATCTGCCCAATATTTCAGGGGATGGATGTTCACTGTAAAGAAGAGAAAGCCTTGAAGGCTGTCTGTTAAAGGCTAGGCTGCTTTGGAAAGTAAAATACTCTCTGTCCAAGATACCAGAACAGAAGGCTTCCACTGGTAGGTTTGTGCCAACTGTGCTCCTGAGTGGTGCCACCCTCCCCCCTGAAAAACTGAGCATTGTGACATTCAATGGGTTCCCAGTTAGGAGTGATTTCCTAGTGGCTCTGAAAAGCAGGGCAAGAGCACTACTGTGCAGCAACAAGAGTCAAATTCTCCTCTTCAGTGGCTGGGCCTGTGGAGACAAGAGAAAAGCAGCAAGTGGTGCTGCTGCAGGCAAATGAGCCTATTGCTAAAGAAAACTAATACAGCTGATAATGTTAACACATACCTGTTAAAAGAACTGATCTGTTAAATGAACCAATATCTAGGTACCAAAACAAGACACACTGAAGCCATTTTAAACACTTAAATCCCATCAAATACTTCAAGAAACCCAAGGAATATGACCCAAACCTTCAGCCAATGAAGGATCTCTGGCAGTTTCACTTTATTCATTATAGGCAAACTGGTTTAGATCTTTATGAGGATGTTTGATCATTAAGTCATAAAAATAAGATGAAGTAAAGTAGAAGACAGATGCCATCCCAGACACAAAATGAATTTAGAACCCCAACATTGTGGTTAATGACCTTTCACAACAGTTTTTGCTTATTCATCCAGCTGCAAGCTGGGATGAGGAAAGCCTACACGTTTACCTGGTACACCTACAAATCTGGGTGGCAAAACACCCCCACACAAACTGTAGCTGACAGAAAAGGTTTTGCTGCAGCCTTCTGAAATAACCTCACAGAAAGCTGCTCAGTCTGAGCCTGTCTTATTAGCAGAGAGAACATATAATACCTTCGTGGGTCCAGTTCATGGTCCTTGGATCCAGTCACTAACTCTGGATGAATTCGCACATGTTCCATCATTGGCTGGGAGGAAGAAGAAGGGCTTGTTATCAGTGCAGCACCTTTGGATTGCACTAAACCACACAAAGCTGATGAGCAAACTACTGATTCCCAATAGTTCAGAAATTATATTTAACAGATAAGGTTCATACACACCACCACAGCTTCAAGAGTTGATCCCAACTGAGCTTTCAGTCAAATCGCTCAGTTTTATACTGTTTGTTGAACAACCCTCAGCTGAATTGGCAAATTAATTGTATTAAATTGGAATATATAGCTATATATACACAGATGAGCAGCATTTTACCTTAACTACTTCTTCAAAGGTCTCCAGGTTTTCCTTCATACTGTAGTGAGAGCGCAGAAAGGAGACAAAATTGCAAGGATACATTCCATAAAGACGATGAAAGAGAGAATAAACGCTGGCATGAAGATGGACAAGATAAATCTCTGCCACGTGACCTGGAAAAAGTAGTTAGAATCTTTTTCATTACACTGGAGAAAAGAACAGAAGTTCTAAGAATGCAAGTGAAGTACTTTTCAATTTGAAATGTTAACTGGAACAAGTCTTCTGAGGTACAAATAGTCCCTAGTGAAACTGTGAAGTCTTCTTAGAAAACAAGCAACACTTAGTCATCAGCTCACAGCAAACTCAGAAATTAAGATAAGGACCATTAATTCCAACCAGTGTGCTGTCATTCTCAAAGCACAGCTCTGTTTTTATTCCAGTTAAAACCTGAAACTCCTCTAGATAGTGAGCCAGAGTAAGACTGACAAATGATTAAAAAAGGAAACTAAGGTTTGTTTCACTTCCAAAGGTAAAAACTAAAAGCTTGTAGCCACCAAAAGCAATCACAACAGACAAATCTTAGTATTCACCTCAGAAGTTCCAATCCTACTTGCAATGCAGAATGGCTCTCTAAATAGCAGCTCTATGTGCTTAACACAGCATTTGTTCATTCAGCCATGAGCCACAGTCACAGATACTGCTGGTGTTAGACATCAGACCCCTTACAACAAATTCAGCAAAGCTAGGGCTCTGAGAAAACCACTTTTATCAACCTTCATTGACTAGGTACTTGCACATTAAAATAAACTCTTATATGCTTTGCTTCCTTCCCCTCCCCACTGATATCTGGGAATATAAAATTCCCCCAAATCTGCCTAAAACATTAGCATTTTCCCTTCTCTCTCCATTAGGATCAATCTCTGCTTTTCACTGTCATCGGGGCAGTACTTTGGTTCAGTGAAATTTCATGCAGTAGCAGCACCACATGGAAGATTCTAAGAGACTTCTTAATTCTGAGCAAAGAACTTGCCCATGCTCTCAAAGAAGAGAACAACTTCTGGGCTTAACACATCATTTTCTGTGTTTAAATAATCTCAGACCATTAAGAGTCTCCCAAAAGAATGTGCTCACCAACTGCACACCAGTCACAAGGACACTGCTAAACCACAACTGCATGCAACAAAGTTGAAATCTCACCTGGATTCTGCAAGCACCAGGCTGAGAGACGCCCAAAGATACCAAAGAAATCATGAAGGTACTGTTTGCCAGACTGAGGAATCATTGGCAACATGGTTATTAGCACTAGGACACCTGTGGTGAGTACTACTACATCTGTGTCAGTCTGCAAGAAGGGAAAAAACCTGCATTAGTTAAATGTGTTGAACTTAATTTTTTCCAAGGATGAAGTGAACATTGAATCATCATCATGGAAAAAGTTCTCTATTGAAACAGTCCCTCTGAAACCTACCAGAACTTAATGATCCAAGATTATTGAGTATTTTCATATAGAACAACTTGAAGAAAAAAAATAGATTTGGGATTCTTGCTCCTGCTCTGCTGCTTTTCTGTATAAAGACTTGGCTTAGTTAAAAAGGGAACATCACCACAGTTCCACAGCTGAGTAAGAACAATTACTGGTATGTGAAGCATCTTATGTGACACTTTCCTTGCTTCCCAGAGCTAAACACACACAGCATTCAGAGGCTCAGAAACTTCAGCTCTGATCAGGGTGCTCAAGGGTGTTGGCCAGTTACCAACACAGGGGTCAAAAGCTTTTCTACTGAACCTGGCTGCTTGAAATTTCACCCAGCAGTAATTCAGACAATGGCTAGAACACCTTGTCTTGTACCACAAGAAAGGGACATGGCAGTAGAAACCTTTGGCTGGATGAAACAGGAAGAGAGAATCAGATTTTAGGAAAGGACACAGAAAATGTTCAAACTCTTTCCTAGCTTCCTCAGTTTAATGCACATTTTCCTTGGCAGCTCCTCTGCTTTGTCAGCTGTGGGCAGGTGCTGCTGAGCTCTCTGGGATCTCCGAGGAGCCACCCAAGCTGATGGGACAGTCAGTTTTAAGGGATTTACCCTCCTCTGTATGTCTACAGCCCCTACTCTCCCTCAATCACACAAAACCTACCAGAGCACATCTCCTGGCCATCCCTACCCTCTGTCCACATCTCCAGCACTTCCACATCTCTGTCCTACTCCCAGCAGCTTTCTGACACACTTTACTCCTCCCTCAGTCACACTGCAAAGGGCAAGAGGTCTTTAAAGCACATCAGGAGTTCCAGTAACAGCAGCTGGAGCTGCTCCTTTGGCAGTTACAAATCTGTGGTGGTTTTGTTTTGAAGAGAGCTGGCACTTGACTGCATCATGCATTTAAATGTGACTTCATGACTACTGTGGATTCTTTACTATCATAATAAATTCCATTACTGACAATGCATTCTAGGTCTCAAAGCACTTTTCATTCCTTATTCACTGGTACAGTGCTCTACAGTATTATACCTGATCAATCTGCAGATGAGGGAAAAAAAAACCCACAAAGCTTGGGGGAACAGCTACCTCCTTGTAATCCAGCATGTCAGTAGCTAAGAAGGGAAAGTCTGCTAATTCCAAGGTCATTTCACCAGGAAATAATCCATTGCATGGCCCATCAACACTACAAGTAAAGGACACAAATTCAAACTACACCAGTAGGAAGTTTCTGTATTTCTCATTAGGTTCACATTTCAGATATCCACCAACTTCACCAAGGGCCTTCTTGGCTTTAACTTATTTTGGAAAAGTTTAAATAAACATTCCTAACTCACAGTGACAGTGGCTTTTAGAAACAAGGTTGTCAGCAATAACAGCATCAGCACAGAGTATTCAGCTGATATTAATAGCACTGTGGCTTAACTAAATGACATCAAAACAGGAATCAAATGCCTTGCATCTGTATGCAAGCTTACATCAAGTGTTTTCTAGACAGCACTGACAGTTCATACCTTGAGACATTTAAGTAATGAAAGCAGGAGAGGTGCTTGAGAAAGTTTGTGTTTCCATGATGGCTGTCGTCGTATCACATGTCCCAGCAGAGAGAGGGTGGGTAAACGAGTAGCAGCTTTGCTCATATAATCATTAATTTTGTCCAGTAGATGCTGATAAAAGATTTTGCAGAGAGTGGTAGAAAAAGAAAGGTATTTATATTTAACTGCTCCATACTCTTTTTGACCACTCCATATTCAGCAGTTTGTCAATATGGAAACTATGGGCATTTTACAAATATAAAGGATCCCAGAGGAAATAGAACCCTGCAATAACTTTGAGACTACTGGTAGACAAATGCAACTTATACAGGCCAGAAGTAGTCACTGCATTTCAAAATGTTTCTAAGTAAATAATAATAAAAAAAATCTGGGCAGCAGCCAATTTGCAGTGCCACTTCCAATCTATTTAAAATCCTTACTTGCTCTCAAAATACCCAATTTGTTTTAGGCCAACACATCCTGCAGCAGGAGCACTGTAAAGAGACAACATTAATCCTCCAAACTCTCTCCTTTATAGAGATTCTTTGTTTAACTGGGTCAGTTTAAGCAACTCAAGAAACAGAGACCTCTGAAGTTTTTTTTAAAGCTTAAACAACTCTTACTACACAGATACTACATCTCTACAGCAAGGTAATTCTACACCAGAGTGGAACCCCTAGAGTTTTAACGGATGCTATTTAAAGGCTGCTTCAATACCAGGCTAAAATCTGCCATAACAAGATTTTCTTTTTTTTTTTTACCTTGTCATGAGGCTCTTGCAGAGTGGACAGAATATGCAGTGCCTGCTGAGAATTGGTTTCCAAGTAATAGTCCACCAGGTTGTTGACAAGCATAGGCCCACGGTCTGTCAGTTTGGGGACAGCAAGAAAAAAAATCCCAAAAACATTCTCAATACACTAAAAATGAAGCACTTGCTACAAGGACATTGCAGAACTTTTAAGCAACTATTACACAACTTCTAACATAAAGCAGTCCTTGGTGTTTAGCAGACCTTTGGGAAAATGAGACCTCTCAACTACATTTCCTGGTTCCAAACCATTTCAGTGACTGCATTCAGCTCGAGGAAAGGGACCAGGTTTTTTAACAACCAACAGTTCCTGTCTAACCATAAAACCCTCCAGGTAGCTGAGCTGCAAGGGTGCTTTACCCAGTAAAGTGTTCAGGAATGACTTGGTGTTCTCTCCCAGCAGATAATGGAAAGCCAAGTTCAGGGACAAGGACACTGGCAGTGCTCTCATGCTCTGAAAAGGCTCTGTCAGCACAAGTGATGCCTCAACAGCAGCAAAGTCTGAGTCTGTTGTTTGGGAGTAGGGTTTTTTGGTTTGGTTTGTTTTGTTTTTTATTACTATTAACAAAATCCCACTGGTTCCCATAATGTGGGTGACACCTAATTCTTTCTAGATACACTTGACAAAGAAAGTTTCATCAGCTCACACTTGAGGCTCTGCCTCAGGAAAAGCCAGTCATTTTGTAATAGTGTTTTAACAATTATGTAACAGACCTTCCAGGAGCCATGCCATTAAGCAAAATGGACTGAAAAGAAGCTTCCATCCTTAAAGCAATTTCAAACCCAAATATCAAGAGTTTCTTTCAAGCTGCATTAGCAAAGACAGTGTTTGATAGAAAAAAACCCCAGATTATTCTACCTTTATTGATGTCAAAGCAAAACCCTTCCCAAAACTACACAAAAGGATACATACCACAATTGAGATTATCTTTGAATGCAGCTGTTATATCTTCCAGGACACCCAGAATTGGAGAATCCAGCATTGAGAGGAGCTCACCAACATTTCCTTGCTGTGCCATGATGCACGTACTGACATGAATGTGGAGGTTAAAACTTCAGGAAGTTCTTCATTGGTGTCTTTCTACCAGACTAGGAGAGAAGAGACAGCAGATGAGTGAACTTTTCCCTTTCCATATAAAATCTCTCCTAATTCTTTTCCACACAAGTACCCATTTAACACTGAGAGGGTTGTTAGGGTTTCCACACCTGCAATAAAAGCTGTACGAGTTTCCAAAAAGCCAATGAGTCATGAGCAGGGATTTCTTCGTGTTTTTCACAAAGACATTAATCTGTTTTGCAGAAGATCTCAGTATCCAGACTTTCAGAGCATTCTCTTACCACATTTTTTTTCTTAAATTTGCTCTCCAGGTCAGTAAACTGAAGCTAAAGTTTTGAATAAAATGCAAAAATCTCCCTGGAATCCCTCAATTCCTGAGTTCTTACAGCAATTCCTCCTCACACCACCTTTCCAGTCCTGTGTATAAGACTAAAATCTGGAGAAAACACACACCTCCAGATCCTTCTCCCCTCCTGTGACCAGGTCAGGAATTCACTGCCCTGGGCTCTGCATTGTTGCACTCTGAGAGATTTGGGCTTTAAGACTTTGCAACGTGGCCAGGCTGCAGCTGTTGGGAAACTCAAGCAGGGCTGCTGCAGCTGCTGCTCCTGGGCAGCCTGAGCACACCAAACACAGCCTGAGCACCACAACACACCTTGAATTCACTCCTGGGATTTGTCATCACAAACTCTGCAGTGCAAAAACTGCACCAAGTATTAAATGCAACAGTGTGCAGGTAACAACTGGTCAGCTGCACAGTGCTAAGTGGGAGCAAATCTCAGCCATGTCAGGCTTTTAAAATGGTTTCTTCCAATGTACCAGCACCAGAGGGACTCAGGTGTCACATTGACCTACCTACCACAAAATTAATCGATTTTTATTTCGTCCAGAAGAATCCTATACCAAACCTTTCCCAGTGGAAGAACAAATCTGGCTTTAGATCACATCTAATATTATTATCAGCAAGGGTTTCTTCTTCCCTCCCACTCCAAGCTAGAATACATTTTTCACTTCCCCCATGGAAGGCAAGACTGACACATACCAAGCTTACACACAAAATTGTTTTTCTACTGCAGTTGTGTTTACAGCACCTGTTCTGTGGATGAGCTGAGCTTCTGTCTGCAATGCTGTCAGCCACACACCTCTCATGATCACTAATAAAGGAAAACCAGAAAGAGGTTAAGAAAAGGCACAATTTATTTATTCCTTATCACACCAGGTATGTGCTCAGAACATCACTAAGGTTTTGCACAGAACAGAAGAGCTGTGCACCCCCTGCATGAGAACAGTCAGCCCTCAGTCTGAAAAACACCAAAAGGTGCTGCAGTTGCCCTTTCCAGAACTGTCCACAGGTTAAGCTGTGAAATTACCTCAAACTTTCACAAGAGCATGGGTTTGTACTGTGACCCTTCAAAAGCAGCTCAAGTTTTATTTATGGCAGGTAGAATCTTACACAGAAAGGATTCTTCTCTATTCTGAACATACAGTAATTAAGTTAAGCCTTTAAATTCTTCTATTCAAAACATTTTTAGGCATTAGCCAAGGAGCACAGATCACTGCTCTGTTTTAAATGATAATGTTGCAATTACTGATATACATATTACTTTCTTGAAAATTTATGATTAACAAAGTCACTGGACAGCAGGAGTTAACGTGTCCACCAGTAAACTTTGTCATTTGCAACATATCACTCTGCAGTTGCAGAACTGCCCAAGGTCACTTTTCTTAGTGCCACCAGACATCAGCTTACTTAACCTGGCACTGATTGCAAATTCAAAGGTAATAATATGGCACCACACTCCCAACTGGCATTTCAGTAGCAACAAACTGGCTGGAGCATTGCAGTAACCACCAGTGCAGAACATAAAACCCCTCACCCTCAGTCTTCAATGATCATAACTGAATAGTCCAAATAAAACTTCAGGTCATGTACAAGCAGCCAGCAGTCTGATCACTGAAGTGTTTAGATTTAAATGTTATTTCCTTTCTAGTCTAATGCTGGCAAAATGCTAAACCTGCAGACTTAAAACTGGCTGGTAGTGTGAGCAAGACTGGGTAATAACAGAAGAGAGACTTGGGGTGAGGGAAGTTGCTTTTTACTGAAAGCAGAATGGATCATTGCTTTTCATGAAATCAGAGCTGGCACTTGTTGTGGATTAGGATTTTGGTTTGGGGTTTTTTGTTAGGTTTTTTCCCCCTACATTGTGCAGACTCCCAAGCTTCAACTCCTTCCTCCAAGCACTCGCTGTTTACAAGACAAACAATGCTCAGAGTGACACCATCCTTTCAAAAGGTTTAAAGCCACACATCCATGCAACCTAAGAGGTCAGCCTGTAGTCCTTTTGAGGAATCAACTGCTTTTCCCACTTCTAATAATCATTATAATATTCAATTAACTCAATGACTGTATTTGCAACATAGTATGGGGAAGCAGCTCACTCCAAGGAATCTATTCCTTCATTTCTGAGAACACATCTTTCAAACAGGCCCTGCTGTCCCTCAAGTTCTATCAGACACAGTCTCAGCTATGGTTAAGGAATAGATTCACCAGCTTCCTAAGCAACATGAAGTAGTTGTTTAAAGCCTTGTTAACAAAAGAGATGCATGGTCACACCCCCAGAGCAACTGCAAGCAAAACCTGTTTTGAGTATTAAAGCAGCAGAAACACAAGCCTCTGCTTTTTTACCCCATAAAAACCTTGTCAACTCTCTTCTCTTTGATTCCCATACCAGTAGAAAGAGTGAATTCCTTTTTCTTATTTTCCTTGAGCAATACCATTATATTGGAGCAGATCTTTGTCACACCAGTAAAAACCTCAACAGCAGTTTCACTGATTTTGATATTGCCAGAGGAAAATCTGCAGCCTGGTGAAATCATGAAAGACACTTTTGGAGATACTCTGGAAGTCAGGCTCAACAATACCTCTGCAGACAGATGGAGAAAAACCCGGTTTAAATGTTGAAAAGGCAAGAGGATTTCAAACTTTTTGCCATTGTGCTGGCAGGAACAAAGCCTGCCATCAGATAAGGGTGAGGCTGATAAGGGAGCTCAGCTGTGATAAGGACACACACAAGTAGGTACCGGATCATTTCCCAAGCTCCCTGACTAAAACAGATGGCTGGAGTGACCTTGTGCCAATAAATCCAGCATCGTTTATTTCAACTTGTCAATCGTGCACTGGAGCACTCCAAAAGTATTCAAAATATTCATAAAAAGTAGTGAAAAGCACATTTGAAAATGGGGCAATGTTACACACGGGTACCTCATGAGGTGGAAGTTTATCTGAAGTTACACCAAACCGGTCAATGTTGTCACCCCACCGTACAAAAAGGGCCACAACTTTTAAAAAGCAAATCACAGCTTTCTCAAGGTAAAGCCATTTGTCATTTTAAACTCTAAGTAAGACTGAGATGCTCCAAATCTGTGCCCAACACAAATGAACAAGCCAGGAAATTCCAGCAGTGGTCTTAAATCATGTCACACTTTTTTCAGGCAAAGGCAGCTGAATAAGTATTTACAGGCACCAGGCTTTTAGGCAGAAAACGCCGTGTTCTGGCAGATGAAGTTCAGCTCCGTGGTGTCAGTGTGATTTATTACAGTCCCACCAGGAATTTGTGATGTGATTTTCAAATCTTGCAGATAAGCACAGGGCAGGTTAAGGGGCTCCCATCACCCTGTGAAACAGCAGGATCAGCCACTGAGGTATTTTGTATCTGGAATTGATACTTGTGCTGTGAACAGGACATCCCTGCCACCTTTACAGTATCACATCACCAGCAGGGCTCTCTGCTCAAATACACAGTTACAACACCGGCCTCTCCAAGGCTTCCATCCCCAGGTACTGCAATCATTCCCTCATCAGAGGAATTTCCACATCCCTGCAGCCATTCTTGCAACTAATAGGATTAAACCAAGGAAGTTTTCCATGTGATTTGAGTCACTGACTCTTCACTAACTATTAAAACTAGTTTTATACAAAAGACCCAAAGTACTTGGTTAGTAAAGAGAGGAAAAAGTCTGTTTAAATACCTTTTAAAATGTAACATTCTAATCTCACAGGAAAATATCACATCAACAGCACTTCTTATATCCAAGAGCTTTCTTTAAGATATACTTAGTAAAAAGTATTAAAGTACCAATACAGCTTTGGAGCCATGTTACCAAAGGAATAGGTGAAACCAACAAGCCAAGAACCAAGTCCTTCTTTTTTTCAGTAGCTAATTTAACAACACACAACAGTTTAAGCTACAAACTCAAGAACAAAGGAAGAGACTGTAGAAATAGACTACAGAAATTATGGGAAAAGGCTAAACAGAGAAAAAGACAGCAGAGCATTCCCAAAGATTATGACTTCTCTAAGTATTTCTGTCAAGAGAAGATGTTCTTCTGTTCAGTGTATTTTTATCCCAAGCCAAATGAAAAAGCAGCTGGTAGTGCCAGTTATGCTGCTGGCAGGGGTGGGGAGGAGGGGGACACACCACAAACACACCCTGGGCCTTTGCTGCAACAGCACCCAAACCCAGAGCAGGAGCACCAGTCTGGGGATGGGGATCAACAGCAGCAGATAAATTCAGGGTGTGCCAGTAAATGGTTAATGCCCCCTCTGCCCCAGGAGAAAGGGGATTTCAGCAGCACAGGACCAGAATGCCCACATTGACACTTTTCCATCTGATTTCTGTTGCAGGTAAGGTCAGGTCACATCCCCAGGTACTGCTTTGGCAAAAGCCACAAACGAGGACAGGATTTTACAGCAATTGTGTTCAAAGAGAAATTCAGAGTGACAACACAGCAGCCCTTTTCACTCACATCTTTGAAATGTTGGTCATGAAAGGATTAAGCCTCACCCCCTCCCATTCACCACACAAAACTGAAGCCCGTTTTATGCTTCCTAACCATGCCCAATCTTACATTTCCCTCACATTTAAACTGAACATTGCCATTATAGAAGTGACATAAGCAATGAATGAAAAGTTCCAGCAGGGAGAAAAACCAGTGGTGGCAAAGGAAAGCAAGCAGCTGATAATTCCCTTTTTCACCACCCAGAAATAATGACTCTAAACACTCTAAACCTCATTTCAAACTGATCACTACAACTGGCAATACAATCAATTTAATTTATTTATTCATCTTTCAAAAATGAAGGTGTCTGCCTTCTTCTAATAGTAAATATTTTCCTGGTTATGTTAAGATCTGATACAAGACTCCATAACTAAACTAGATCATTGTTTATAGTTATAATTTGATATTATACACATTCTACTGTACTTTGTTACAGGTGCTTAACTGACAGGGAAATCAGGAATATCACAGAAAAACCCAGCAAGCCCAAACAAAGAGAGAAAATCATATTCAGCAATATTTAAGATTCTTTGGACTCTATGCTGTGCTAAAGATTATTGCTAATTGCTACTCATCACATTTCTGTCAGAGGGAAAATTGTTTAAAAGCAATCCATGTCATAAAAAGCCCAAACATGGAAGGGCTGTCACTTCACCCTCTGGCAGAAGCCAGGCTAACCAGCCAGCTACTCAAGGGAGTCAGGGAATTATTGCAATTCCTTACACACAACTGCATATATTAATAGCAAATAAATAAATAAGAACAGGCCCTGGCTTTTTAGAACAATTTAATTAACACTACACACGGAAAGTCAGTCCAACTATGGAATCTTTTTAACTACAAACAGGTGATCAGAGAGCTCTAAACTTGGCACTAACACAAGGAGTGAGACTCCTAAATCTCTGCAGCACTTT
>WEIU01014012.1:0-23884 GCA_013389925.1 Aegithalos caudatus | reverse complement strand
CGGTAAACAAGGCCCGGCCCTGAGGGGACGCGGCCGGGCCGGGGGTAGGGACCGGGTGTAGGAGCTCTCGCTTCTCCCGCTTCTCCGGGATTTCCTCCCGGGTGTCCCGTGCAAAGTGCGGGGATCTCCTGAAAGAGAGTAAAAAAGCGTCTCGGAAGTGCCGCTCTGTGCGGAGCGGCGCTGATGGGACGCGCCTCTGGTGGCTCCCGGACACAGCCCCCGGGGCACGCGCCCCAAATCTCATTGATTTTAATTGATGAGCGTGCAAAGCTTGTTTCCTTCTCCTGTTTTTGGATCCCTGAGGACTTATTCATCCAAACCGTGCACAAGGATCCTTTGTTTATGTTTTCTTTCTCTTCCCTCCCCCGCCACTAGAATGCAGGCAGCAACCACCCAGCACAAACACCCCATCCTTGCAGATAAAAGTTAATCTTTCCCTGTGGAAAATGCAAGGTAAGAGGGAAGAAGGGAAATTACACGGGGAAGGATCTCCAGCCGTCGGTTTTGTACGTGCAACAGGTTTAAAACTCAACATTTCTGTCCCCAGGCTGGTGGGATCTCCGTGTTCCTCCTCCAAAGGGGAGCAGCTCCGCAAGGGACACACCGGGAGAGCCTGACCTGACTCTGGAATCTGCACAAATTGTCCCCAGATCCCGGCAGGAATCACAGGCATTAAATTTGCAATGTGAAAATGAAGTCCGAGGGAAATAAAGCAGATTAGAGCCCCATCTGAGAGGGATGGGTTGATTTTTTTAACTTCTGCAGCAGTTTTTGTGTCGCCCAGCTCTGATCCCTGCAGGACTGAGATAGTTCCTTCCCGCTGCACCTGCAATGGGCCATCCTGCCTCATGATGAGATAAGAGTTGCTTGGAGCCAGCATATTTTTAATCTAGTCCTGCCTTGTGCTTGGCAATTAATATTTATTATGGTCTGGACAGAGTGATGGTAATTTTTTTCCCCTTGATGTGCAGGAGACATGTTTGTTTAATCTGCCACAGAAAAGAGTGGAAATTAAGATGAGCTTCAGAAAAGAGCTGGAAGCAATTAGTCGTGTTATTTTACTGGGACTTAATTGCTGTAAAAGTCAAATTGACAAAGAAAACATGGATGCTATAGCAGGGGTTTGCTGCTGGGTTTGAAAGGAGAAACAACTGCACCAAAAGAGACGTGTCATGTTGTAATTAACCTGTTTATTATTACTGTGCTGTACATTTTAAAATCCATTTGCTTAGGATGCACTGGAGCATGTGACACGTAGCAAGCACTCCCAGCAGCACACAAAATTAAACTGTCCTTGTGTGCAGGCAGGGCTCTCTACATCCCCCATGGCCTGTGTGGGTCAGGGCCAGGACAAGCCTCTGGGAGCCCAGATAAGCTCTCTGTGGCTCTCCCTTTTCTCTGCTCAGCCTGAATAAGAGAGAATGGGGAAAATGATATCAACAGGAAGAACATAAAATAAGAATGACCACACGGGGTCAGCTCAAAGGTTCTTCCAGCCCCAAATGCACCTCCAGCTCTCTGGGTTTATAATTCAGCTTGTGTAGGTCGCTTTTGATGGTGTTTTCAGTGGAGAGATGGACAGAATCCATAGACAGAAATCCAGGGAAGGGTAGAACACAGCAAGCCAAGCTGACTGCACTCCCATCCTGCAGCTTTTTGTTCCACAGGAATCCCTGAAATAAAATAAAGGGAGAAGGAGTGGGTGAGAGCTGGAGAAACCACAGCAGTGTCCCCGTGTCCCTTCAGCCTTTGCAGTGTGGTGACATCGGTCCTGAGTGAGAGTTTCTGTGCCCTTAGCTCAGGGATCAGTCTGTCTGCACTTACATCTGAGCTCGTGGCTGCCTGGGGAGGCAGAAGAGCTGATCCAGCTGTTACTGACACTGGGGATGGAGGCATCCTCCTTTTCCACAGAGCTGTGCCCAGTGCTCCTTGGAACACCTCTGAAATCAGCTGGCTGGGGAGGTTTTACTGAAAATAGAATTTTAGAGTGGCCTGGAAAGGACCTTAAAGATCTTGACACAAATACTTTTCTAGGTTTTTTTTTTTTGTGTGTGTGTGTGTGTGGTTGAATTAGTTTGACTGTTTTAAGAGCCACATTCTGCAGCCATTTGCACTTTGTATCAACGGGGAAGTCTGTGCTCAGGGGTGCTGGCAGAAGCCAGCTCCAATGTTTCACAAAATAACATCTCAGTCCTTTTCAGCAGCTTGTCATTTTCCTGTTTTGTTTAATTCCTGTAACTGTCTTCATAGGAAACCCTGAAGCTGCAATGTACATTTTGGGTTTCTGTTACAATGCTTGTTTTTGTAGCGGGAAATGTAATCCCTCAAATGCCTGTGTTTAAGAGGATGCAAATCAGCTTCCAAGCACAATGCCTTGGGAACGTTTCTTTCATGCAAAACCCGGCTAGATAAATATGGAGGGGAGGAGGGAGCAGGAAAAGGGATTGTTCTCCTCTCTAAACAACAAGAATTAATTATGCTCAGTAAATGACAGACGGGTTAAGATCAAAATCTGAATCTTTCTCAATGGGGGTGAAATCCACTCTCCTATCTCCAAGTTGCATCAGCCCCATTGCACAGCCCGGCCGGTGCCATGGGGCAGTGCCACAGCTGGCACTCGTGCCTGTCCTGGCACAGCACTGGGGACAGCACACCCTGCATGGCCACAGAATCCCTCTGCTCTCAGCCCTGAGTGTCCCTGGGCCACATCTGCTCCGTCAGGGAAGCCCCAGCCTCCTGCTGAGCATGGGGCAGGACAAAGGTTGTTCCTTCCCGGTGTTCCCCACCCTGAGCTGCAGCAAGAAAAGGGACCCAGCAGAGCCATGCAGCTGTAGGAAGCAGTGAAATGTGTTTGGAAGCTCACAGGGAGCAGGAAAACTCCATTTCCAGAGGAATTTTCCTGCTGGTGGCAGTCCAGTACTCAGCATGCAACAGCTGCTGTACACTTAGTTACCTCTGGAATGATAAATTCCTTGGAAGGCATCTCTGCACTCTCAGTTGCACCATGCACAGAGCGAGCTGTGAGCACAGGAGGGGACATCTGAGGGCACCCACAGCTCATGCCACTGTGCACCTGCACAGCCAGGAGGGTTGGGATAACTAGAGAATAGGTGGAATCAAGGAATCACTCCTCTTCTCTCCCTCCCAAGTATTTGGGGATTTCAGCTCTCCTTGTTTGTCTCCAAATAAGAGTGATGCCTAAGGATTCCAAAAGAAAAAACTGTCCTCCAGCTCCGTTCCCACCCGTGCTGGAGAACAACCTGGGGACAGTCACTGTGCCCCTGCTCCATCCTCCCTCCTTCCACTGTGCCATTACTTTGACACTCAATTATTTCACATTTGCAAACCCATTCTCAAGCCTTTTTTGAAAGCAAGCGATAGAAGTGCAAATTCTTATTATTGCTCTTGAAGAGCTTTTTGCAAAGCTGTTGTTAATGAGCTTGCTTAATGAGCTTTCTTAAATCTATATTTATACCCTATATACAGCTGTATATAGATAGAGCAATGCCTAAAATATGTGTGGATTGCACACACATATGCCTGGGAAAATGAAGGGTGATTAACACGCATCTTCTTCAGTTATACCGTGCAAGCATTTATTCGTTTTTCCTTGGAAATTGGAGAGATAAAAGATCCATTCTGGAATAAAATAATTCTGTGCATATGTGCTCGATGGTTTTGTTTATGAGCCCCAAGTATGTGAGTGTGTGTGTGTGTGTGAGACAGATGGTGTGTCTGTTTGTGAGAGATATGATGCGGGGATGAATGTGTGTAAAAATACAGGTTTCTTAAGGGCTTTTTTTGTTTTCTCTTAAGGAAAAGACAAAATAACAAATGCCTGCTCAGTACATTATTTCCTGTGTCATGTTTTTTGTCAATATGACAGAGGAGTATTCCTGCAGAAGGCAAAGCTGCCCCCAAAAGTGAAGGGTGCTGCCCCCAGGGCTTCGAGCTGGGCATCGTGAATTCTCTTCAAGTTGTCAAAGTCCTGGGAAGTTTTGATAAGCAAATACTTTCTGGGCTCTGCCTCTTATTGGCTGTTTCTTCACCGCCAGATTTTGACACAAATAATCTGATTGAAAAATCAGGGAGGGGAACAGGGGAAAAAAAAAAAAAGAAAACAGAGAGAAAAAAGGAGAAGTATCTATTTCAGCAGACTGCGACCAAGTGAAAAAGTGGAAGAGGAGTCCTGAGAGAAGACAACGTCTCGCTTGTCTGGGGAGATTTCAAGGCAAATCCAGTAAAGCAAAGTCCCTCAAACAGGTGATTGATTTATTCTTTTAAACACTTTTAATTGCATTGGTTTTCTCATTTTTCTGATATGTTTTTCTAAGTTTTTTTTTTTCCTCCTTCTTCTTCTTTGCTTATGTCTGCAAGTATTTAACATATTCCACTGCCTAAGCCACTTGTCCTGAGGATTCCTTTATGGTAATAGTTCACCTGACTCATTTGAATTGAACCTTTTGAAATTATATGCCATGTACTTCGCTTTCACATGTGAAAATGATAATAGAACAAAATATAAGAGATGGGACACTGGTCTCAGGTACCTGTGTCCCAGCCAGCTCCATCAGCAGGAGCTGTGCAGTGTTTTACTTTGCCATTGAGGAGAGGGCAAACTGGGTTTTTTTTTCCTTTTAATTGCTCTTTTATGGAGCCAGACCTTTACATTCAGAGCAGCACACCTCTGCTCCCATCACCTGTGCCAGTTTTTGTAGATGACAATTCCTCTCCCATTCAGGATTTCTGCTTTGAATACATCTTTTATTATTTTCCCATCCTTTTTAAATCTAGGCTGATTAATCTAACCATTTTTAGCATATGGAATTAGCTATTTATAGGCGCTTCTCGTATCACAAGATTGATTCAATACATTAATGATTTGCAAGTTCACAACAAAATTGCAACTGTACATTAAGGAGATCTGGAATTTGGGAGACTGCACTGTATAATTACATCCATGGAAGTCTAAGGCAAAATTTCCTCATGCCAGTGGCATTCCCAATATCACAGGGAGCTATGTGAGCTTTCTAGAGAACAAGTGCTGCAATTACAGTCTAAATGTTTTTTTTTCTGAGTGTTGCAGCTATGCCAGCATTTCTGTTCAACTTCTTGGACAAAATTTCCACCAAAATTTGCTGCCCCTGACATAATTTCCATTTATCCTGTAATACCACAAGAATTAAAAATGTCCTGTTCGTTTTTTCAATTAAAAAGTCATGTTTAAATTACTTTCCCCGAGTACATTCGATTCTGCAAGGGTGGACTAGTGAAGAAATTATTAATTCTTTTGTAAAGAGCTGAAATTCTTTCAAATTTGACTTTAAAGAGTCATGAGTCCATAAAACATTTTATTTTATTTGGGCTCTTAAACCACAGACACATCATGTTCCACTTTGTGCTTTTTTTTCTTTAAAAATGTAGTTTTTTGAAAGAGAAACTATTCTGTATTTTTGGAAGCTTCACTTTTTCCTGAAAAAAAGAAAAAGAAGGGGAAAAAGGCAGGAAAAGGGCAATATTAAGATATAAATATAAATTAAGCAATGGAAAGGAAAAAGCCCTTTTCAGTCTAAAACTTTTCTCATCAACTTATCTGAAGATGTGGTGTAATGTACTAGTAGTGAGTACTAGCTTTGTAATCCCAGTTAAAATTTAATGTTTCACCAAGTGCAGCAAGAAAAAGCATTTAGTCTCTACAATTAACTTTGGAAATCTGAAAACAGACTGACTTGAATTTAGAGAAAAATGTGTCAGCTTTAGAATGGAGCTTTCACTGCAAATTGGGTTCAGCGTGGCACAATCCTGGAAACACCAAAGGCTTCATAACCTAATTCACAGAGAGTGTGAATTTCCTCTAAATTACATCAAAGGACCAGTCCTGTGGCTTTGGGTACTGAGAGCTGTCGAGCAGTGAAGTGAGAGTTAGGGCTTCATCAGGAACATAGGATCCACTAAAATGAGGATCCTGGAGTCAGAAGCCACCCCTAAACTAAAAACCAAGCCTATTTGCAATGTTTCAGTGTCCCATTAGAGTTTTACTTGGGATACTCTGCAAAATCGTCCAAAAGCATCGCTGAGGATGAAGGAACTTGGAGTCTGAACATGCAAATGCTTTCAGATGTGATTGGGGAATTTGTAACTGGTGAAAGAAACCCTTCTAACGTGCTTTAGGTGAGTTACCCAAAATATTGAAGCTGCTTTTATCCCCTTGGCTCCTGCTGCCTTTTCCTCAGGGCACATTATAACATTATTATACAGCTGCATGAAGGGCAGGCTAATAAGAATGTCAATTCTAGCCACCTACTGGGTTTATGTCCTATATTGAATTAATAAAAATGCCAGAACACTTCCATATTGGATGGGCACTCCTGCCCAAGCAATAAATTCCCTTGTGCACTTACCAGTCCAGGTAGAAACTGCTGCCACAGGGGCTGAAATGAAAAGACTCCAAAAAAAGAAAGTTTAATTTTCAGCAAAAGGTTGAAGCTAAATTCTGTCAGAAGCTTCAATAACTCTAAAACGTAGCAGGGTGCAGGGTCCATCCTCCACAGCACTGCTTTTCCTGGGAAATACAGTGAGCCATTAGGAGCAGCTGATCTCTTGCTACAGATAATCTGGAGTTTCGAGGAAAACCAGTCCTTTTTCCTCCCACAATCTCTGCTTGTAGCTTTCCTCTAGTCTGGTTGTGTGAATCACAAAGCCAGTCCAGTGCAGTTGTTAATTAACTCTGCTTTGGGCTCCCAGTTCCTTTTTTTTTTTTTTTTCTGTAAAATGGGGTGGGGGAAGGTGACTTCCTATTGCAACGTTCAGTCCATTGAAGATGGTTGTGCTCAGTCGTGGCCCCTATCAGCAGTCAGGATACTGCACCAAATTCCACTTTTACACAGGCTGGGGCAAACACCTCCAGAAAGATTATTTTTTATTCATGGACATCTGCTTTCAACCATCACTAGAGAAGAGGGGCTGTACTTAATGCTGCCTGTACCTGGCATATGGGCACTGCCATAAAACTTTGCTGGATTGCTTTAAGCCCCCCATCTCAGTCCTGTGATTTACCTGGCTGAGCTGCCCAGCTGCTGCCACAGGATTCTCCAGGGTTCTGTACCTGATGGCAGGGAGAGTTGGCTGTTCCAGCAGGCACAGCTGGATGCAGGGTCTCACCCTACAGCTCCCCACTGCCAGAGCCTCTTCCTCCCCCATGGAGACAGCCCAGGGAAAGGAGCTGGTTAATTCAGGCAGAGAAATCTGATGTCTGAGGCTTCCTGGTATGAATACCCCCCATTGTGGACACAGTGCTGCCCCACCACCTGGGAAAATCCCTGTGACAGCAGTGGAAATTCCAGGTGTAAAGGGTTTGAGGCAGCACTTTAACTTGGGGCAGGTCTGTAATGCAGGGTTGCGTCAGTGCATGGATAGCTCAGCTGGGACTGAGCAGGAGCTCAGCAGTGCTGCTGGAATGGGGGGACACAGGCTGAGCTGAAGGGTTCTAACCCACTGCAGAACACCCCTGTGTTTGCACTGAGCTGCAGCTATTTCTGTGCCTGCAGCTTTTCACTGGGCAGAGACTCTTTACAGCTCTTTGAATGAACCTCTGCAGAGAGTTCCAGGAGAGCAAAAAGCAGCCTTGTACTTCAGTGCCCCTTCCCTCAAGGGCCTGCTTATGGTTCATCCTCAGTGCTGTTCTGTCCTTTTTCTAAAATTAAATTAAAAGTCTGCTCTTGGCCTCAGTTTTCTATTATTCATCTCAAGCTACACGTAAATTTCTTAGAAAAAGGATGAAGAAAAACAGGTGAGTCATTTCAGAAGAAAAAATGATTAGAGCCAACAAGAGTTATCCCTGAAATCATAGCTGGAACAGTGGGAATCCTGGAGCAGATTTTAAAAAGACAGCAGCATATCCAAAGGCAGCTGGTCTGGGGGTACCCTGGCAATCCCCCTGTCCCCAGCAGACCTGGCTGTGGGAATCCCAGAGCTCCAGGCATCACTGTAATGTGGCCCTCAGACCTTTAAACAAAACCATGGTGCTCTGTAATTATATTTAGCATGAAAGGGTAGCACAGACATTTCTGAACTCTGGAGAACAAACCTTTCCATCCCTGCCTGTTTGGGATTTCAGGACTGCTCTGTCCTGGGACAGGTATTTCATATCATTCCTGCTTAACAGGAGCAAACTTCATGGATTTTGGGGGTTTCTTTATTAAATAAGTAGGTTCAACTGAACTGCTCTCAAGAAGGAACAAAACATAATAACAGTTTCCAGTCAACAGAGAGCCAGGACTTAAATGCTGACTTTTCAAATGAAATATAGCAAGATTTGTTTTCAGTGTCTCTATCCCAAACAATTACAAGGGAAAATGCAAATACACATGCAAATAAGGCACCAGCTGCTATTCCTGCACACAACATGGTCCCTGTTGCCACCCTGCCTCCACCAGAGCAGTTACCAGCCCAGGGCGGGCTGGGTTCTGGAAGCAAAGATAACACTTGCATTGCAAGAGAATTTGGTATGATTAAAATTCAACATTTTATGTGTTTGTCCCTATCCCGCCATTTCAACGGTCTCATGTTTGAGCTGGATCCAAAAGGTGACTTCTCACCCAGCCCTCCTGCTCTGTCTCTGCCCCGCTGTTTGTCAGCCAGAGCTCCAACTACTCAAGCAAGGGGGAAACCCTCCACACATCATTCTGCAGCGATTTCCCTGCCTCTCACCTATTATTGATATAGATTCTATCATTATTGTTTATATAATAACTTCACAGTGGAGCCCAGGCCCTGGCTTGGGACTGGGGCCTTCCAGGTGCAGCACAAACATTCAGACTTTCTCCAGTGGGGATCTCTAACCTGTGGTTCCCTCTGTGTCCTGTCAGGGAGGAGAAAATCAGAGATGCAGCCTGTCCTGTAGTCAGGGCAGGACTACAAGGTCCTGGCTTCTGCCACAGACAGTTTAGGTCTGTAACACAGCTTTCAGGTTAAATCTGTCCCTGTTTCTTTTTCTGTAATCCTTTGCCTCAGCCTGGGGTAGATTGTGAAGTGTAATTTTTACAGAGTGCACTTAATCTGAAACAAGTGGGAAGTTACTCCCCAAGCCACAGAGGTTCACCTGGTGTTTCTCTGTGTTTCATCCCAGAAAGTGAATGGAAGATGCCACGTTCCTTTTTGGTGAAGAGCAAAAAGGCTCACACCTATCACCAGCACCGCTGTGTGGAAGATGACCTGCCAGTACTGACCTGGGGTCCAGTCACCTCTGCCTTCACTGGTGAGTCAATCCATCCCCTGGGCTTGTAGGAGCACACTGAGGCAAATCAATAATTCAGTAGGCAGCTAAGGGAGCATCCAAGGGCTTCCACACAGGGATGTCAGTCTAAGGGCAAGCTGATTGTGTGTTCTTTCTCCATGCCAAATCCACACTGATCCTCCCTTTGTTTCCTGCTGGGTTGCTGGGGAGATTTGAGCTATAAGATGCTGTGTGGAGTTGGTCACATTTGGGAAAAAATGACCATCTTCAGGCCACTAATAGCTGGTTGTCAGTTCTACAACTCACAGCTCTGCCACCTCCATCTCCTGTTTCCTGTGTTTACTGCCCACATTCCCTCTGGACTGCATTTTCCCTACCTCAGGGTGTTACCATCTCTTCCTGGTGTTACCACCAGCCAGCACAGCTCTGCCCATCCCTGCTGACCTCCCACAGCCATCCAAGCAGTGGCAGGGCCAGAGTAATTATCTTCTTCCTTCAGGCACCATTCAAATTTTCTTTATTCAAATTCAGGATCAATTTACCCTTTGTTCTAGTTCTGGCTATCAAATTAGAGTCTAGCTTGAGATAAGTTTGATAAAAAAGAAGGGAGGTTACATTTTAATTTCCATTCCTGCCATCATCCTTCAGCTATTGGTTGTGTCTCTGGTGCAGTGGCAGATTTGACAGCAGAAAAATACTGTTCTTCAGCAGACCTGTCCCATGTCCAGCAGAAAGGAGGCTGGACCATGTTTCTATTGTAGATTCTTACTACAAAGTTTAATAAAGGTTGGTTGATGTCTTTAAGGGCTGGGACAAGCATGGAGAAATAAATGGGTGTGTGGGCAGGAGAAGATGAGGCTCAGTGCATAAGGACTTGCTTCCCCTCTCTGCTTCCCTGCTTGGCTGTCCATAAATCCAGGTTAACAATACCCAGCTCTCTCAGGAGAGGGGTGGGGAGGTTAATAAGTTAGTGATTGTTAGTTACCCACACAAACGGAAATGGTTTTAAATAGGGAAATTATTCTTACAGACATAATTCTATGGTTGATTTTCTCTAACTGTATCAGGTATCAAGGATCCTATCATCTCATCCTGCCCCCTCTGCCCTGCCTATCTCGTCCTGCTTGGAATTTCCCGGCCTCAGCAATGGGCAGGCCTTGAATGCTGATTGCATCACTCTGCACTTCCTCAGGGAATTGAGCACGGGCTGCTGTGTCCAGGCAGGAATTCACAGAGTACAAAACTCACCTAAACAGACTCCTCTTGTAACAGCAAGAGTGACATAACTGTGACATAACTGTGACACTGCTCTTTACAGCCACAGGAGACAGGACACCAGAGGACATCAAGAAACAGGACCTGGGGTGTGTGGTTCCAAAACAAGAAAAGGACCTACCTGAACTGAAAGAAGAAAGTGTCCCTGTCCAGTACCTGAGCAGGATGCTGCCAGGCCCTTCAGCTCAAGGTTGGCTACCCAAAACCCCAATTACAAAAGAGTCAGGGCTGAGCTGGTTATGGAGCCCCTAAAAATGGGCACAGATTTTCAGTAAATGAGAGCTCTTGTTTTCACATCAATGGTCAAACTTGCCACAGGCAGAAGCATTCTGTATTTCCCTTTGCAGTGCTGGTCTACACCAGAAAGAATGAAGGATAGTGCTGTTATTCCCAGTGAATGAACCTCCCCATCTTAATGCTACATGGGTCAAGGCAGGTGGCCACAGGATATTTGTTCAAACACCCCATCAAGGAGGGCTATCAGGGGGATTAATATTCCCTTAGCCATAAAATTTCCATGGCATTCTTTGCCATAAAATTTCCTCAGATTGAAATCAGAGTCACAACAGGAACTTTATCTGGGGAATCAGGATTTGAATCAAGGGGAAGTTGCCAAGTGCAACTCCCGAGGTCAGGCAAGATGGGGAACTTTTTTACAGGTGCCCAACTTCAGGCAATGGTGTGACACTCACCTCTCCCTCTCCTTTGCAAACTCAGAGATGGCAGTGCCAGGGCTGCAGATCAAGGACTGCACTAACACAGCGAGCACCCCAACCTTCTACAAAGCTGGCTTTTCCTGGGATGCTTTCCATGTGCCATACAGCTACCAGCAGATGTCTTCCAGCATGCAGTCAGCCCTGCTGGAGCACCCAGTGAGCCTGTATGGGAGCCACCTCCTGCCCAGCACTGAACCCCCACTGGATTACAGCCTGCATTATTCCTCAGACATGGAGACCTTCCACTGCATCAAGTGCAACAAGGTGTGTGTTGGACGAGAACCTCTGGGATGGGGAGGGCCTGGAGGGATTTTCACTGCACACATGAAGTGTGAAACCCATTCTTTATTTAGTCACACCAAAGTGTGGGGCTCAGAATGGGGCCTGCAGTCAGGAGAGCAAGGCACTGGGAATGCTGCAGTTCACATGAGTTCTCACAGAGGGGAGGATTCAAAAAAGAGAAGGAATTGAAAACAGAGACAGAGATTCAGCCACCTCATGTCAGAAAAATCACAGTGATTTTGTTTTGCAGGTGTTCTCCACTCCCCATGGGCTGGAGGTCCATGTCCGGAGGTCTCACAGCGGGACCCGTCCCTTTGCTTGTGAAGTGTGTGGCAAAACCTTTGGGCACGCTGTGAGCCTGGAGCAGCACACCAACATCCACTCCCAGGTGGGTGCAGTGGTTCCAGAGAACCAGCTCTGGACCTCAGCTCTTGCTTAGTCCATTAGAGAGGAAGTGACCCTTCCTAGGTTATAAACGTGATTCCTTTCCTGTGGCACGCAGTGACAAGGACAGCAGCTCTGAAAAGCACAGGTCACAGTTCTTGGTCTCACAAATCTCAGACTGCCCTTCAGAATGCCTTGGAAGGGAATGCTACTCACTCTTCTGGGCCTCACCTCGTGTTAAAGGAGAGTCTGGATCACAAGATGTGATCCATTTCCATAATTAACCCTCCCTGCATTCCCTTTGTGCTGCACCCAGCATTATCAGTCCACGAGCCAAGGAGATTTGCTTATCAAATCTACAATTCTCATCACTCTTCAAGCTCTGTCACATGTCTTGCAGCCTCAGACATCCCATGATTTTTCCTTCCCCAACAGGAAAGAAGCTTTGAGTGCAAGATGTGTGGGAAGACATTCAAACGTTCCTCCACCCTCTCCACTCACCTCCTGATCCACTCGGACACTCGGCCCTATCCCTGCCAGTACTGCGGGAAGCGCTTCCACCAGAAGTCGGACATGAAGAAGCACACTTACATCCACACAGGTGAGGAATGAAATATTCCAGTGAGGAAATTAAAATTAGAGCCCATCCTGCCCATGTGTATACACAGTCCCCAGACAGTGAGGTATTAGACTGGGGAAAAGTGTCCAGAGGCACTGGGAAGTCGTTATTCAGCAGGAGGATGAAGCACGTCTGCCTGACAAGGAGGTGGCTTTTGCCCAGCCTCTGGTGCACGTTGGGGTTGCACCCAGCCCTGGGAGCAGGGAATGGGTCACTCAGCTGGAGAGGACTGCCCCTGGTTCTTCCCACCCCCTGATGCTGGATCACAATCCAGACAATCACCAGCAGAGCTGGGCTGGCAGCACCCTGACACCCAAGCAGGCCTGACTCTGCTAAAATGCATTTTTATCTCTCTTCCTTCTCCTGTTGAAGTGGGCCTTTTTACCATTTTCTGTGCCCTGCAGGGGAGAAGCCCCACAAATGCCAGGTGTGTGGCAAAGCCTTCAGCCAGAGCTCCAACCTGATCACCCACAGCCGCAAACACACCGGCTTCAAACCCTTCAGCTGCGAGCTCTGTGCCAAGGGCTTCCAGCGCAAGGTGGACCTGCGGAGGCACCGAGAGACCCAGCACAGCCTCAAGTGAAGGCTTGAGGCATCCCACTTCATGCTCCAGGGAAGGAGACTGTCCCCAGCACCTCCATCCAGCTGATAAAGCTCCCAGGTGTCCTATGTTCCCCTGGGGAATGGCCAGGTCGTGCGTTGGTTTTGGTGTTTGGCACCACAGGGCCTTGCACATCCCAAAGAAACACGTGGCAGCTTTCACTTTGCAATTGCAACAGGTACCAGCCCAGATCTGACATCACCTGCTCAAGTGTAAATCCAGAGGAATTCCTCCAAGGTCACTAGTACTCTGGATTTACACCAGGAGCAGAATCCAGTTCATTAGGCTGCCCAGCAGGGAGGAGGTGACTCCTGGGCTGGTGGCAGCAACAATCTGTGCCAAGCTGGTGCTGTAACCATGTTCTGCTCTGATGGTTGGGAAGATAAGCCCAGGGCATGCAAATAGATTGCATTAAGTCAGCTGTGTTCAACCTGGACAGACCTTCTGCAGAGACTTGTCCAGGCCATAAATTCTGCCAACAGACACCTTAAAGTCATTTCTTTCAGCAGAGCATTTACTGTGATCAAATGACAAGTTAACTGTGCTGTATTTTTAGCTTGGAGTGGGAGGAAAATACTGAAGAAACAGCTCCTATCCCTAGCAGATAACAGGGGTCTCTAAATACATTCCTCAGACACACCACGCTGCAGAGATCCCAAGCAGGCAGCAGGAAGAGCCACACCACAGCACCAGGCAGGAGCTAATCATCCTCATGTCTTGGTACCATGGGAGAGTCTGGCTGCTCTTGGAATCGGGGCTGGAATGTGCCACAGTATTTCCCTGCATGCTGGACATGCCAGCTTAGAGCTGTCCTGAGCAACCCTGAGTCACTGCATGGGCAGGAGTGACCCTGGATATCAAAGTCAGGGCCAGAGTTCTGCCTGCCAGGCACTCTTCTCAAGGAGGAAGTGACTGAGCCTGTACACGTTGGCAGAGCATGCAAGTACCTCACAAATATTATACAAAGAGAGCAGTGGTATTTCCTCCTTTTGCCAGGTCTAGGGGTTGAAGCAAAGCACTGCAGCAAGTAAAGAACCAGCTCTCCTCCAAGCTCTGCCAAATCCTCTCTATATAACCTTTGGCAAGTCCCTACAATGAGCTTTTGTTTTTCCACCCCTCCTGGTGACATGGGGCCGTTCACTCAGGTTTGTGGAGCCCCCTGAGTTCTTAGCAGGAAGGACCAAGTATTATTATAACATTATTATAACACAGACAAGTGTTTTCAGTTAATTGGGGCATTGTAGCAGCACGTGGCTCACTCCATAACTGCATCCCTGAACACACAACCTTGGACAATGGCACCAGTGGGAATTACCCTGGGAACAGACTGTGGCCATTTCACTCCACAGGCTTCTGAAGGAAGGCTGCCAGCATGGGCAAAGACAAAATGGTCCAAGTGGAAAATGCATGTATTGCCAGGAGAGAACTGCCCTCAGTTCCACTGCTGAAAATCCCAAGTTATTCTTCTAAGGCCCAAAATGTGCTTGTCCTTTTTATGCTGTGCCTAAGCTGGAAATCATTAATATGTACCTGGAAGCTCAAACTCAGAGTCTGTACTCCTGGCTTTACTTGTACACTGTAAATATGTATTTATACTTAGTCTAATGTATATTTTTATTGCACTATACCAGACAGTGACGTGTACAGGCCTGCTGGGATTTATCTGATAAATCTGTTCCTTCTTAGTAACTGGGCTAACACAGTGTATTTCATGTTCATTTCATTTAAAGAATGGCTCATATCCTGACTCTGAGGACACAGGCAGTGGGGATGGGGTGAAAAAGGAGAAGGGAAAGAGTCTAGGATTGTTCTTTATGGTTTGAGTGGGAATAAAGATGGAAATTCACATGAGGAAAGGGCTCCCATTAGAGAGACTTTCATCCTGGGGGCAGGCTGGTGCAGAGCCCCACAGAGCCAGAGCCAGCTCTGCAGAGCAGGAGGGCCACACCAGATACATGGAATATGTCCCCAGTAAATCCCTGCTGTCCTTCCCTGAGCCACTCTGGGCAAGGTGCAGAACCTGGATGGAACTGGCCCCCAGCCCCACACACACCTGGGAACACCCACACGTGCACAAGCCTTGCTCAAGGTAAAGTCATTTCAGCTTATTAAAACTACTGCCCAAAATGCAAACTGTGTTTGGTATTCCCCTTGTCCTCCACTAATCTGCAAACAGAAATATTCAAAGAGGGTGTCAGCATCTGGACTGCTCAGCAGCAAAACCCTCCAGCCCCAAAGCACACAGGCACACCAGCACAGACTTCCCTGGGGACAGCAGGGCTCATGTAAAGCTTCCCAATTTTGGCCATTTGGAGTCAAGTGCACATCAATTGGCAAGAGTGCCTGTGACCACTCACAAAACCAAACCAGACAGCTGGTTCTTCTGAGCCTCATGAAGAAGAGCTGCTGTGTCCATTGGATTTTCATTCCTGCCCTTGATTCCAAGGTACAGAGGAGCTATAACCTTCAGTAGACAGCTGGGATCTTCTCTCCTGTGTGCTCCTACAGCTTCTCCCTCCAAACGCAGCACACATCACCCCAGTCCTGCCTGCTGTTTCCCCTGGACTCCAGGGTGAGTTACTGAGCCCAGATATTCCTGAAGAGCAGCTTCACTGGAGGAGGCAGTGCCAGGAGAGAACTGGTGTTGTTAACCCTTAGCCTGGTGTTTGTGAGGATCCCAGGAGATCCAGGGATGATTTTGGCTGGATGGGCAGCGAGTGGAGGAGCACACTGGGATGGCTGCAGGCTGCAGTGTGCTGCTTGCAGGGCTCAGGAGAACACATCTGTGGCCAGAGCAGTGCAGGGGATCAGGCTGACCCACTCCCACAGGCACAGGCAGCATGCCAGAGGCACAGCCTGTGGAGGAGGGACACTGGCAAAGGCACCAGTGAGACAGAACAGCCAGAGACAGGAGGTGACAAAGGGGAGGAGGAGGACAGGGAATTAACTTGCAGTGTTTTCCACTAAGACACTACAGTTTCTTCCTCTTGAGTAATGAGTTGCCACTTTAAGATCACCTAATGCCCAATCCCTGGCATTGCTTGAGGCCTGGGGATGCCAACAGCCTGAGGGAGAAACAAGGCAGAGCCCCAGTGCCCCTTCTTCCCTCCCAGCACAGCACCAGCCATGGGCTGCAAAGGGCAGGCAAAGGGCTGCCCTGATCCTTGGGGCTGCTGAAGCTACACCAGGGGTACCCAAGGGTGCTCAGCACCTGTCAGGACCAGGCCATGGCTGGCACCAACTCCAGACACGCCTGGCCTTACTCTCCAAACATGCAAATCCTCCTCAGTTCTGATCACTCTGCTACCACCCCTTTCCCACACCTCCCCTTGCATCACAAACATTCTGGTCACTCAGTCAAGGAAACAGATAGCAAAAAGCAAAATCTCAACTAATCTTTGTGGCTGAAGAAGGAGCTGATTGTTTTTGCCTCTCTTTGAGCCTGCTCTGTATCCTGTACTTCCCCAGTCTCCTTCACACCTTCTTCCCTTTATTGCTAGGGAAAAAAAAAATCCTGGTCTCTGGGCTCTTTTGTTTAGCAAATGAGGAACATGCAAAGCACTAACCCCAGGCATCTGTCAGGAGGAGAGAGGTGCCTCTGTGTCTTCCAGACAGCCTTGAGGCACTGAGAGCAGCAGCCCAGAAGAGCTATGATTAAGGGGGTATTTCAGTTTGGACACGGGATGAATCTGTCTTCCTAATGAGGACAGAGCCAGGAACACCTGCAGGAAGCAGAGGGGTGTTCCCAGCTAGCCCAGCATTAGGCTGGAATTTATCTTCAGGTTGGAGTAACCTCACTGAGGGCAGTCCTGGAGAAGGCAAGATCCTGAAGCTTTCTTGTGTTGGCAATTGTTAGGGAAGTCCTAAAATGAACTGAGAGGAAGGACAGGAAAGAATTAGACTCCAGTTGGGTGCAGGTTCTACTGGTAAAAGATATTTTCTGCATCTACTTGCTTCCTGCCTTAGACATCACAAGAAAGGGTTTTCAGTGAAAAAAAAATAACAGCAGAGTCCCTTGTCCTCAGAGCAGGTTGTTCCCCAGTCACAGGTGATGGAGACACAGCAGCAGTTTAATTCCAGCCCATCAGCACAGCACATAAAAAGAAACTTGAAGGTGTGGGGCACTCTCCCAGAAATAGCTGCATGCACATTTCCTTGCACAGGGAAAACATTCCTGCCTGCCATTAAGGGCCTAACATGGGACTGGATATGGAGCTCAACCTGCAAAGCTGCTACAGAATAATAATAATAAAGTACTTCACAAACCATTTTTAAATGTTTAATCTGCTCATGAAGCAGAGATTTTTTTTCCCCCTTTTCACCTGGAGTAGCACATCCACTCAAAGGAGCCAACCCAGAACAGCCACACAAAAATTATTCAGGGCTGGTGAATCTCTGTGCTGGATGAGAAGTAAGAAAACACAGATCCCTGCAGGATTCCTGGTCCACCATCTCAAAACTAACAGTCACCATGGACACACACTGATCTTAAGGCTGCAAATTTACACTGAGATCTGCCACACATTTCCTGCATGACCTTGGGCAAGACTCGAGTGCTGGGTTTCTGAAGTTGTTCAGCACACTGTGAAGCTCTCAGAAGTTCTTCATCCCATCTGTGAGAGGAGGATAATCATTCCCCCTCTCCCCTTCATTTCACTTGTTTATTTCAACGGTAAGATAGTCAGGAATGAGGCTGCTCCTCCTTATCTTCCACATCCAGCACCTCACACAATGGAGCCTTGATCTGGGCTGGGACACCCGAGCACAACTGCAGCACCAATACCCAGTGATAGGAACTGAATCCAGCAAAGCAGCCTCGCTGCAGAGCTGGCTCTGAATCCTCCAGCCAGGCACAGCCAGACCCTGCACTGAACCCAAAACCAGCAGGGAGGGGAATAGGGCAAGCAGCAACACAGGGAGGATAAACCAGACAAGAGCATTTCCACTGGTGGATGATATTGCAGGGAGAGAGACAGAGCTGGATGTGGATGCTGTAAACATCCCACTCAGTGCCCTCACACTGAATGTGCTGCTTCAATCTGAGCACTTCTCAATCTGCTCCTTGGGCTGATTTTGACCTGTGGGCCCAAGGGGGATCTGTGTTCACTGCACCAGCCACCAAGGCAGGCAGAGAGCAGAGAGTCCTCAGGAATGGGGAAATCTGGGGCTGTGGAGGAGCTGAGCGTGCCCTGAGCTCAGCTTTGGTCTGATAAGTTTATCAAGCACTGCCGGCTGCTAACTGTCAGCTGGGGAAGGGAGCCTGTTAGGGAGGAGGAACAGCTCCCAGGGCAAGATAGGACAGCCCAGGCCTTATCAGAGTGCCTGTGCCAAAGAGGGAACTGGAGAGTGAGCACTTTCCAACCACTTCATCTGAGCAACAGACAGATTGGCAGGAAAGGCCTGTCAGCCCTTCACCTCTGCCACCCAGGGAGCCCCCATCCATGCAAATAACCCGGGTAAGTGCAGCCTGGGAGCTGCAAATGTGAACACTGGGACCTGAGGGAGTGCATGGGGAAGGTTTTCTTAGAGCATTGCCCAGTGTGAGAGTCAGATTTGCAATGAACAGTTATGATGCTCACTGAGCCAGCTGCTCCTGTTCAGTGCCCAGAGCAGCTTCTCCCCCATGCTTCTTTCCCTGAGGTTTGGGAGGGGGATCTACCACTTCACAGGTGCACCAGTCACTAAGGTTTGGTGTACAGATAATTGCTCTGACTCTGAAAAATAGTAAAAACCCCTGAGTGAATAAAAGGGGGAAAATCCCGACCGTTCCCATTTGAGCTCCAATAGCATGAGCCAGCAAAAATCCCTTCACATCTTCTCCTAGGGCAGCAATAACCAAATCAATACTGCTGAAGATCATACCAGGGACACCCTCCTGTGTTTGGATGAGCTCTCCTCAACCTGTGCAAGCTCCCTGTGCAAACACCTCAGCCATGACAGGGAGGGGAATGAGAGATTCCTGCAGGGCACATCCTCTGCTTGCTTTCCCTGATGAAGCTGGTTCGTGCAGGATGAACCAGTGTCACACCTGCAGCTTTAACACATTCCTTTATCCTGGCAGACCATGCTGTTAGCAGGTCACTGCTCATCCAGACCCTATGGAACAGCCCTCATTCTGCATCCCACCACCTTTGGTTCAGGCTGGTGTCTTGGGTCCTGCCTGTATCTGGGGATTTCACTGAGATGCAAGCCCTGCCCCTGTGCTGGGAGGATTCCTCATCCTTGGCTGCCTGGGTGCAGCACTGTCCCCAGCTCTCCATGGGATATGAGGCAGGAAACCTTCAGCAGTAGGTCAGGAGAGCTCTGCTGTGACCTGGTGACTCGACTCCTTTTTTTTTTTATTATTAATAAGAAACATATCTAGGAAACTATTTTTCTGCTCTTAAAGCTCATATCTCAGCCAGGGCTGAAGTCCTGCCTTGTATGCACCTACTTCTCTCCTTGAAGAGAGGGAGCCCAGTATCTGTAGGCATCTAAAGTTACATGAGCTGAGTCACAGCCCTGTGGTTTCTGCACCACTCTCAGGCTGAATTTCTCACAGCTGATTCTGCTCCAGCTCACAATCTACAGTTCTCCAGCTCATGAGCAACCTCTAAGCCATTTAATTCCTCTGTGCATCTCAGCAAGCTCCAAGAGCCACATTCAGCACTGGCCAACACAGTTCTCATGTTCAAGGCTTCCTCATGAAGAGAAAGGGGTTTAAAAACCTGTATCCATTGATTCTGCCTTCCTCTTGAATAATTTTAAAGCCATGGGACTTTATCTTACATCCCAGGCTCATCTATATTAGGAGCTTTGGTGGGATTTTTAGCAGTGGTCAAGTTCACTGGTTTTTTCTCTTTATAAAGTAGAAGTTATCTCTTGTCTCAGTGGAGGAAAGGGAAGTTGGAGATGACAGAGCATTCCTGTTCCTGAAAGGGCCCCATCCTGAGAGTGTGGACATGGTGAAGCAGTGTGACAGTCAGACATCCCTGCCTCAGCTCCTTGTTTAGATCCAGCCTGTAGCAGCTTCAAGATCTGCAGATAAGAGCAAGGTAGAATTCCTGCACATGCACAGCAATACACTGGAGTGGCATTGTGAAAAATCCCAGAAAAATCTCATAAAGCATCAAAGCAAGGTCTCTGCATTGAACCTGAATTTTTCACGTTAAAATATTTGCCCAAATTTGAGTAGGACAACTAGCAATGGAACTCAGGTGGGCTGGACTTGCAATCTTGTTAAACAACTTTATCTTACCTCCTTGAAGTATTAAAACTAAGTAGAACATCCCAAGTTAAAACTTTTTTCTTAGGAAAAGTATCATTTACTATTGGTAAGGCTTTATTTCTGAATGATACTTATGAAATCTGCACAAAACTCATTTTCCAGTGCCTTCAAGGCAGAGCTGACAGGGCAGGGTTTCAGGCTGAGTGTGCATGAGACAGCTGAGGTTTCTCATGTTACCTGGAATGCAGGGAAACAGCTGGAAAGTCAGAGAGCTGTGTCCCTGTGCCACAACCGTGGTGGTGGTGAACTCAGCAGGGTTGATAATACTTTGCATCTGAATAGCTCATAGTGCCTAAGGATATCAAAAGGGCACAGCATCAAACATCCAACAGGATTTATCCCCCAGCCTGCAAGTTCTCACAGCATCGTCATTAATTTTGTAGAAGATACAACACAAACTTTGTAGTCATCAGGAACAATAATTTCTGCTTTGGGGGTACCAAAAAGTACCTCCTCATCCTCATCCTCTCTTCCTCAATCCCAAAGTGCCCAGCAATCTTGGCTCAGAAGGGAATGTGACTCAAGCCTTTTCAGCTGAAGTTCTGTCACCTACAAACCCTGAAGGCTGGATGTGGCCGTGGTTTTATCACTGGCCACCAGCTGCCTCTACAGCTCTTGCCTCCTCCCCAATGATTCAGCAAATCTTCTTCGAGGAGAAAAACAAGCACACAAGTGAACAAATCACAATGTCAGATTACAAAGAGGAGCGGGGAAAAGCTGCGGCTCCAAGGAGGGAGATAAAAGTTACACGAGCCAAAGATGAAAATGGTCAATAAAGACAAGGGGTTTTTTTTTGAAGAGGAGCAATAACAACATGAAAAAAGTGTTGTAGTTTGGATACTTAATGCTGTGAAACATTGCTAAGAGTAAAAGAACACAATGTGGAAGGAAATGAAGCATATTCTACCCTCTACTATCTGGGCATTGCACAGGCCTGATAGGGATTTTTACTGGTATAGAGGAGAACTGAACAGTCCATTCTGGAATATGGAACAGAGTTCCCCTAAGAAAGCTATTTTCTACCCCTAAGAAGGAGTTTCTGCTCTCTGTAACCAAGACTTCCAATAATCTGGAAGCCCCTTGCCAGGCACTTTGAATGTCACTGTTCCTGGAAAAAAAGAATGCAAGTCATTAGCAGGGGGCAGCTGGAAGCAATGTTTTAACTCCTAACAGCTTTGGCCACTGCATCATATTTTTATATCATAGCCCTTTTCCAAAAATGTTTTGTTTCCTGCTTGACGTGAAACACAGGATCAGTGTAACAGCTCTATAGAATAAAAGTAAAAAAGAAACTCCAGCCAGACCTCAGCTAGGAGATGTAACATTTCCTCTAATGGCACTCTCTAATGGCATTCTACTGCACTCAGAGCCCAGACTTCCAAGAATGCCATGAAATCTTAGGGAAAACAAGTGTTTGGAATTTGTGGAGAGCTCATGCCACATCTGGGGAATCTCTCAGCCCAGCAAGTCCTCCAATATCTGTGAGAGAGATGCAGTCTTCCCCTGGATTAAATGCAACACCAAAAGTGAGCACAGCAGGAAGGAGAGCTCAGGAGCTGTGGACACATATGGGATGGCCGAGCTGTTCCCAGAGGGAACAGGGTTTTGGGGTACACACTTAAACTGCTGCTCTTCCCTAGGAAATACAAAAGAAGGAACTGTGGCACAACCCAGAGGATTTCCCCTCGAGCTCACCCGGGATATTGTTGCTGTGTAAATCACATAAAGGTTGCCAGGTGTGTCTCCTGTTAAAGCATTTCCCTGTGCTGTGCTGCCACCTGCTTTCACAGCTCTGGGAGTTTCCCCTCGGGTCTGGCAATACTCAGGTGAACTCTATAACTCCAATGTCAGCCCACCTGAAAAGGGGAGGACTTATCACCAGGTTCAAAGTGTGGCTACAGAGAAGACGGAGACTCCCTTTAGGAGGAGTCACATGGAAAAAATGAGGGGTAATGGATGCAAGCTACTCCTGGGGAGATTAGGATTGGATGCTAGAGGACAGTTTCTCACAGTGAGAGCCATCAGTGACTGGAATAACCTCCCCAGGGAAGTGGTGGATTCCCCAACACTAGACACTTCTCAGATCAGCTGGACAAGGTGCTGGGCTGCGTTATTTAGACTGGGCTTTTGCCAAGGGAGGTTGGATCAGGTGATCCTTGAGATCCCTTCTAAACTGGTATTCTTTGTTTCCATCGAAGTGTGCTACTGCTGCACCCTACTGGCTGAAAACACTTCTTTTATTAATCACAACTTCTAAGCCAGGCTTGTGGTTTTGTCAGGGGAGACTGGCTCCTGGGTATTTGGGGCTGGCTCTGTTTCTACCCCATCCCAGAGCTCTCACAGAAGGAACACACCCAGTTCCCACCTTGCTGGGTTGAGCAGGAGGAAGAGCAGCAGCTGTAACACAGACACACAGACACACAGACATGCCACCAGCTCTGACTCAAGGACCCCACAGAAGTGGGGGACACAGGGCTCAGCTGTGGCAGAGATGTCCCACATGCTGGATCCCCATGGGAAAGGGAGAGCTCAGGAATGGGGGAGATGGGCTGGACACCTTCACCTGCTGAAGCTTTATCCCTTTATCCTTGTTCTGCTTTATCCCTTTAGGTCTGGCACAACAGAGGAGGCACAGGGAGAAACTGCCTGGCTGTGGCCACTCCAGACAAAGTCCACTTGAGGTGAGGGGACCTGGGGATGTGGTGGAGAGCACTGCCCCTCCCAGCACACCCCACACATCCTGGGATGCAGCAAACCTGACTTTCTGCCAGGAATTGATGCCATGTGTTCCTGTGCCCTGCCTGGCCCCGATTTGCTTTGCCAGAAGAACAGTCTGGGAGATCTCCCACAAGAAACATCCTTTATTTTCTCACTGTTGGCCTTCATCTGCACTATTCAAAGGAAAAAAAAAAAGTCCTAATGGCGTTTTCCTCTTGCATTGGCCCTTGATGCAGACGTTGGGCCAAAGCTAAATGAATCCATTGGTCACTCGGGTGAGTACCTTCTCTCCTGGAGCACATTCTTCATTTTCACATGTTCCAGTGACAGCACCAAGTCTGTGTGAGCCACAGGCAGAGTGCAAACCTGATCTCTTCCCTGTTTCTTAGACAGATATAATAATTCCCTGTTTTGGGGTGAGAACCTGATTGGCCTCAGCAGTACCTGTCTCTCACACAATTCCATCTTTCTGATGAAGAAATCTCAAATAAACCACTGAATGCTGCTGTCTAGACCGGAAAGAAATTGTGAACCAATGCTGTGGATAAATGTGTGTCTACATTTTCATAATAACTGGCTTAATGAGTACTCTAGGAAGCTCAACAAGCTCCCAAGAAAGAGGCAGGCATCCGAATGATCAGAGAAGAAGAATAACAGAGAAGTTGCATTCCCAAATCTCTCTGAGTGTGGGAAGTACAGTCTGATCAGGATTCCATTTTCCATGTGTAAAATGGAAAAGATTCCTGGGAAAGTTTGGCCTCCAGCCACACAGGCAGCACCTGCAGGG
>WEIU01014010.1:20526-32438 GCA_013389925.1 Aegithalos caudatus | reverse complement strand
CACTCTTCATTTTAAGGTTGGAAATTATTTTTAACAGGTTAAAGATTAGTTTTATGCAGATAGGGTCCCTATATACAAACACACATGTACACAAAACAGTTCAATTTTAAAACAGTCAAATGAAAGGCTGTGATATTTTCTGACATTGTTTTCTTAGACTAAACTTTAGTTAAGCTGAATTCCCACCACAGGTGATTTGGCACAAATGACTTGATTCACACCCCAAAATTTTACCCAGCAAGTTACACCATCTGGAAAAATACTACTCAGCTGTATGCTCAGTGGAGTCATTCTCACAGCCAGAACCCTCTGCCTACCCTGCCAATTCTGTTTAGTGTGCTACCTACTGCAGCAGCCACTGCTGAAGCAGCTTTCCCCAGCTCAGCTGCCAAGTTGTGACTGAATAATCCACCTCCAACAATCCAACAATCAGCCAGCTTTTTTCCCCCCATCTGGCCCATGCAGTGTTATTATATCCACTTGAACAGCCATCAATTGAGGAACAACACCTACAACACCCTATTCCCTCCTTTCCTGAAATAAACGGACTGCACTTCAGAAGCCCGCACTTGACACAGTTTTAGAAACTGTACTTGAAAATTGTTATAAATGAACTCAGCCGAATAAAAAATTCAACAAAAATTTATTAGATCAAATACAACCAAATTAGAAAAGCCCACCACCAAAAACCAAAAAAAATACAGAACCGAGCCCGGGAATCGGCCTGGGTGAACCAGAGATCAGCCTCGCCTGCACTGATCTCCCCCTAGTTCACAATTTGCTGGTCCAGGCCTTGGGTTTTTATACAGTTTTTCAGCCCTGGGGCTGAGGAACTCCCAGATTTCTATTGTACAGTTTGTTTTCTGTAGATATGTTAAAGATGTTCCAGGGTCTGTGAATGAGATGAGCACACAGTATACAATGGCTTTGCTGCTTCTTCAGGAATTATTCATGGCCGGGCAGGATGGCTCACTTAAGTCTTGATGAAATTTTCTCCGGTTGCCAATCCCATGATGACATCTCAGGACTGGTGCAGGTGTCCTTATCGGCCTTGCTGTAGAAATGTAGATGAATTCCTGGAGCCGAGGTAGTCTGTGAAAGGGACTGCCAGGAATCTTCTATTCACTTCTCATATCTCAATCGGGTCTTTCTACAGCACCGGGGACTCGAGGAGATAGTTGTTTTCCTGCCTGTTGTCCTGCCTTGATGGTAATCAGCTCAGCTCATCACTCCTGGAAGCGACTCCCACATGAAGCAACCCTTCTGTGGCTGAGTCTCAGTGTGTGTTAGGGTTAGATTTATCCTCAAACTTATATTACATATATATATAGAACACAGTATACAGAAATGATACAAGAAAAATACAAATTGCATACTCCATATATAACAAAAATGTTTTTCCCCTCTCTGCACCTACATAAAACCTTTCAGACATTGAAGAAACCCATGTGCAATTATGTTATCGCTGTTACTCAGTGTAGCTACAACACGGTGTAAATACAGAGAAGGGTTTTGCTTTTCACTGTTCATCCATTTAATCAGCAACAAGACAAATTAGCAGAAGACCAAACTGACTGTTTTCCTTTTACTATCCACCTTAATGATCACTTGTAGAGTCCAAGTAGATGTTCTGTGTATTGAGATCCTTAGCTTCTCTACAACTTCCATTGTATGCTGCCATGGTAGTCCCACGTCCTGCCCAGCACATCTGCTCTGTACTAGCAACCTAAGCGCACCAGAATTACAATAATGTTCGCAAAGTATGGTCTTAAGTGGTATTATTATTTTACTTCAAGTGGTAGCTTTCAGTTCCTTGAGACAGCTGCTAGGTCAGCTGAAGGCAAGGCAAGAGGGGCAGTCAGCAGCAGGGCAGGGTTTTGCTCCCTGGCTGTGAGCAGAGCACGTGCAGCAACTTGGCCGACCATGGAGCAGGAAGGGTTTCCCTGCCCAGGTATCAGCCTCAACAGACAGCAGCTGGCAGCAGGAACTGGGACAAAGCTCACCTCAGCAAGGTGAACCTACCATGTCCTTCCTCTCCAAGGGGACCCTACGGGGGATGTCCTAGCAGCCCTCCTGCCCTGTGTATGGGCAGAGGGTGAGCAGGACCTTCTGGGCTCAGCAGAACGAAGCAGCCAAGCTAGCCCAGCCATGTGCTTGCAGAGCCTGGCAGGAGCTCCTGTGCCTCACTGCTCTGTCCACCTCTGCCCACCACCGTGCTCAGGTCACCACGGGGTGCCTGTGCAGGGAGGGAGGGTGACCAGGGTGCCTAGGGTGCCCAGGGTGACCAGGGGAGCCGCCACAGCTGCAGCTCAGAGCACCTCACAGTGATGTCTGTGTGCATGGAGATGTCTGTGCTCACACCTGAACTCCACAGTGCTGGCACTCTGCAGCCATATCCAAGAGGGATTCCAATGCTATGTGTCTGCCGGTTGGAGGTTGGATATTGTTTCCTTTGTGTTAGTTGAATTTTTTCCATTAAGTTGCTAGGTAACTAATTGCTGGGTGCTTAACCAAAACAATGGAGTGGTCAAGCACGAGTTTTTGGGCTGATATTTTCTGATAATGGGCCATTAATGCCCACCAATGACATGACACATTACATCATCCCATTGTGAGATGATCTGCCCAGCTTGGGCAGACTTAAGCATCCCTACCTAGATAAAAGGAGAGGTGGGCATGCCAGTTCATCCTGTTTTCCACTGGATTCCTGGAGGAAGACTGGATCCATCTCGCCACCACTGGACTTTCTACAGGACCATCTCTACTCCACAGAACTGCGTCTGTTACTCCAGGAGGATTCATCTGGACTGCTTCTAACACCCTGACCAGCAGGATGTCAGGTTACGTCTCTGACTGTTATCAGGGGTTTCTAGGGGTTTTATTTGTTTTATTTGCATGCTTTTCTGTATTATTACATTTGTATTTTTAATATTCCTATTAAAGGACTGTTATTCCTTTTCCCAAAACTTTGCCTGAAAGCCCCTAATTGTAAAATAATAATCATTTGAGGGAGGGGTTTACATTCTTTATTCAAAGGGAACTTCCAGCTTTTTGCTGGCAGATACCTCTCCTTTCAAAACCAGGACACTGCCAAAAAGAGTTAAAACCCAAGACTGTGCTAAGTCAAACCATAAATAATTCAGCTGGGTGACTCTGGCCAAGCAGATCACTGGTCTGCTCTAACAGCCCAGCCAAGGACAGCGTGTTGGGCAGTCACTTCTGACTGACACATTGTCACCAATGGGAAGGACACAGTGACAGGGTTACAATACAGAAATGAAATGTAGATCTTTTACAAACCAGCACACATTTCCACACAACCTGGCATGAAATTCAGATGTCTGCAAGGTGATCTCCATGCCTGGGTGGCTGCCACCCTCTGAGCAACACAGCTACCATCCACTGCCAGCTATGCAAGAGACCTGGAGCTCTGCACCAGGAGCTCTAACTGCTACACAAACATGCACACAAAACACTCCAGATGCAATATACTATTTGGAATTAACTTCTCTAGAAATCAAAAGGCAAAATGATCAAATTAGGTTGTTCTGTTAGAACAGAAATAACAGTGGAGCTTATTGCCTTTGTGTATTTTTATACTACATTGCATAATATGCTCGCATTGATTTTCAGCACTCTAAACGACAAAAAACAGCCCAAGGCAGCAGGCACAGCAGAGCTCGAAGAAAAAAATCATCCCATTTCACATTCCAGTGTATGAAGTGAATGCTGCAGTCCGCTAGCTTACAAATCTATTGAAGTTAGCAAAGACAAATGTGTGTCTAAGAAAAATGATAGTTTCAACACTGAGCTATAAATTAGCTTCTGGTTTTTAGGAGGCAATAAGTGGCCTTTATCTTAGTACAAGAAAAAGCCACTCTGTTCAAACTAAGGACGTTGCATGCTGCATACCATAGCCGGGGAGCTGCCTCAGGTGAAAAGTGAGCTGCCTCACTTTTTACTGCTTTGAAATCATCCACAGTAGAGACAAGTCCCTATTTTGTGTCATTACTGAATTTACGCCTATAGGGACTTTACATACCTCCAAGGAAATTAACACATTAATTCTGAAAGTTGATGGAAAAACTTTTAAACATGGGAAGGATACTGCCGCTGTAAATGTCTGAAATGCATGGATTCATACTGGCTCCAGGTAAACAAAAACAAAAAAAAAAAATCAAGAAAAGCTTCAGATCCATTCGCAGCAGCTGAATATTTGGCCCAAACAACTGTCAAAACAAGTGATGGAGTACACAGGGCCTGTAAATTCTCATTCCTGAGCCCTGCACTGCTGTGGACAGCTCCAGTGTACAAGCTGTGTTCTCAGCACCATTTGCACCATTCCCAATCACCAGTGACCAGAGTCCTTACATTGCTCCTTGCCCTGCACACCACATAAGCACTCACAGTACCTTTAATATTAGCCCCCACAACCCCACTTGCACCTTAAGTGACTGCAGGAAAACTTGAAATTAATTTTTAACAGCTTCTCAAAGAATTAATTTAAGGAACGAGGTCTTTGCAGGTTGCAAACAAACCTACCCCTCCTCTTATCTTTAAATTTACTAATCTGTAACTTCCAGTCTACCCACACACTCTGCTCCTGAACTGACATTCTAAAGAGAATTTTGCAAAATTTTATTAGCACTTTAATCTGCCTTTAATAATTTCACAACAGATACACAACTGACAGACTTCTGTGATTGCTATTGCATGCACCTTCTTCCTTCCACACTTCAGAGAAGGGGATAAAAGCTGCAGATCCCAGGTGTGCTATCCCACCCCAGAATGGTCCTACCTGTCTCAGAGCTCTGTGATCAGCCTGTGAGAAGCCCTCTCTGGGAGGCATCAAGTGGTGACTTTGAGCTGCTCTCCTTGTCCTGAGCTGTCATGCAGATGTGGGATGGAGGCTGTCCTGACTGCCTATGGATCTCCAGGCTGCTAAACACGATGATCAGAGATGACTCACTGTCACTCACATACATTAAATGGTTCTGTCGATTTTCTGACTGGAGGTATTGCTGTAATTGTTGTGTCTCCCAGCTGAGGGGCTGACACGGGCTTGACTCAACTCTGCAGCCATGCTGGGTCAGGCTGCTTGTGTTGCTGGGGCTCAGACCTAGCCCTTGCCCAGCAGAACTTTTCCTCTCCCATCAGATAAGACAACAAAAGGGAGCTTCCCTTGGCCATATCTGACATTTCAGCGCTGAAGTTTCTCTCCAGGAATGCTTTGCACATCATATATTAATAGATTCTGACTAACAGCTTTAGCTTCACATCATGTCTAGACAAAGAGTCCTGCTGTGGGCAGTAGCCTTGAAGGGCACTTGAAACAGCTGTGGGTGAACAAAACATAAACTGTGTTGCTGACAGGTTGTGTGCATACTGTATCTCACTTATTCTCCATAAAGTTAAAATAATAGGAATTTCACTGAGTTTTTTGGCAGAAAGAGGCCAAAGCTCAGGTTGGCCAGAGAACCAGGAACAACCCATGTTGTCCCAAGCCTGGACATCAGGAACAATTTATTCTCTGGAAGGGTGATGAGGAATTGGAAGGGGCTGCCCACGTTGGTGATGGAGTCACTATCCTTGGAGGTGTTCAAGAAGCAACTGGGCATGACAGTGGTTTGGGCCACCCACCAAGATGGTGATGGGCCAAAGCTGGTGGGACTCCATGACCTTGGAGGTCTTTTCCAACCTTAATGACTCCATCATTGCATGAGAAGCTGTGGCTGCCCCTGGATCCTTGGAAGTCCCCAAGGCCAGGTTGGACAGGGCATGGAGCACCCTGGGCTAGTGGAAGATGTCCCTGCCTGTGGCAGGGGTGGGACAAGGTTTTTTAAGGTTTCTTTCAACCCAAACTACTCTGTGATTTTATGTGCATCACTGAACACCCAGAAGAAATTAAACAGTCAGACGACAAGAGAGGAAGTAGATAAAAGTTCCACAGAAGATTTTGATGACAAAAATGTGAACAGGCTCTCTGCAGAGTCCAGGTGTGAAGCCGGGAGTCACTCCAAAATTGTGGGAAACTACCGAGGAACGTAATCACACCAATATGGCTACATACGTTCTCGTTTATTTCATGTAAGATGGCAGATTATATACAGTTCAACATAGTTTACATTTCCAGATGTCCCCTGATTGGTGTGCAGCATAAAAGAATGTAAACAAACAAGTGTTTATTTTAGACTTAAGGTGGCTAAAGTGTTCAAGCTAACATTTGCACCTATTACTAAATAGATGCACCACTTTCTCCCTTGGCATACCTTAACATAATTTCTAACTGTGCCACAAACCCTGGCCTTGCTCAGGCCTCATACCTGAGGGCCTAAGCTGAGGCCCAGTCTGGGTTGGCCAAGCTAATTCAGAGAGCAGATCATGCCCCTGCTCTCTAAGAAATTGTGCTACATGGGTGTACTCGGCAGTGTCCATCTACACCCTGGCTGCATTCTGACAATACAACTGCACCCAACACTGACCAAAACTCCTTCATACCACAGGATCCCTGCAGAAAAGTGACAGCACAAAAGCATCACAATTGCAGAGCCACAGTAAAGGGATGCTGGAAGCAGAGAATAGGTGGTATTTATAGCCCACCATAGAGTCTCCACCACTTCTCCACAACCACCAGAGTTTGCCTGCCCTTGGGTGTGTTACTTGTTAGGTGAACACTGCATCCCGATGTAAAACTGCAGCACTGCTTCACTGAAATGAGCTGCCTGAATTGAAAGCATTTAACTCCTTTTCAGTGCCTTTCACTGTGCTCTAACACACTGTGGTGCCATTACAGCTTAAAATATTTACTTGACATTATCTTGCATCTGACAAATGTATTCTGATACTCCCCAGCAAGTCCCACACAGGATTAAATTCTCCACTGGTCTTTCAACAGTAACAGATCCCATTTCATTTTACCACTGCAATTCTCTCCAAATCAGGTCTGCAAAGTCCAAGAAGTTTTCCAACAATTCTGTTAAGACAGATGAGATTTGTGGGCATCAGACTAATTTCTAAGTTTCTCTAGCAGTTAAGACTTTTCCTGCTTCCATCAGGCTTTCTCATTTTCTGTGCTGCTCAGACCCATACAAATACTGCCTGTTACTCTGTTAGTGCTGTCAATCCATATGCACCTTCTCAGTTTATTCTCTTCCTGTTAATTAACTATTTCATATTGCAAATTCCCATTTTTCAGATAAGGTGCTGTTGTCACAATAGCCCTGGAAGTGAGTTATTATAACTATAACTGCATTCATAAATAACACATTAAAGGCTTAAAAGACATATTTTTTTTACAGCTTCTGCAATCCAGTTGGTCTACATGTAATAGAAATTGTGCACTCATGAAATTAAACTGAATAAAAAAGAAAATTTTAAAGGCTTAGTTCTCTGAAAAAGTGATTGCCTCTAATTCTTATTGGTCAAATGTTATTTTCTTTCTGATGCTAAACTAGAATACTAGAATAAATAAAAATGACAACCTCTGAGTAGGGAACTGAAGTAATGAACAGCAACCAAATTCCACTGAAGGCCAGGCAATCATAGGGGTGGGAAGGATAGAGCAGAAAAACAAGCACACAAATATTTTCTAATGAACTTGTGGCAGGATAACAGCACACATCTTCAGTGAAACACTCCAGAGTCAACTTCTGCATGAATTTCTTCATGGGCACTCACAGGCTATTTTCCATGGACCTTCACTGACCTTTGCAAAGGCCACAGAAGTGCCCCTTGCTCTTCTCTATGCCTGTGCAGAGGTGTTACCTGTGCTGCCCACAGGTAACACACACCCCATGGCTCATTTCCTACTGCAAATCACCCCCATCCCACCCAGGGCATGCACCCAGTGAGACACAGGGACAAACAAAACCCTGCTTTATTCTATGCTTTGGCTGGGCTTGCACAGCCCCAGGAGAGTCAGCAGGACTTTGATCTCAGAGCTCTGTGCAAGATCTGTCTCTAACAAAAGGACCAGCTGACCAGCACAAAAGGGCTGCACAACCTCCCCCCTCCCAGGGATTCAACACAGATACTCCAGCACAAAGTCAACGGAACATATTGAATATTTCTGTCACCTTGCTGTGCCCCTGATAGCTCACACTGCAAGCAGGCTGCTGTGCTCACATTCCTACAGCACTGCACAGGTGCAATTTTTCCCATTTATTTCCCATGAGGATACTCAGCCAACAACAAAACAGGGAGTGGGAGTTGCCCAAGAACAATTTTGTCAGTTTCTAGAGAAGTAAAAACTCAAAAAAAACCCGCTTTTTCTCTCAAGCTGCAATAATTAGGCAAGCCCACGTGTTTTGGCCAGCCCAAGGCTGCAGTCAGTGGAACACCTGGAAAATATCTCCCCAGCTTCTGAATGGCCTCAGAGCACTGGAGCCTGCTGACTCAGCACCACGCACAGCTATTCCCCCTGAGCCACAGAACCAATCTCTGCTAGCCACTCATGCCTGTCCCACAGGGCAGAACACAACTCACCAGAGCTGCTACCAGCACTGGCTGCAGCACAGACCTTTAAATTTCCTTCATACCTAAACTAGCTAGATTTTAATTTTATTTTTGGCTAACTCTTCATCACAGGGCTATTAAGACCTGGTCAGATAAGGCTTTTGCAGGCTATCCAAGGCTAAATCACCTAAATGCACACCTCCAGCTCACAGCATTTTATTGTTGCTGCTTCTGGCATAAATAGAGCTTAGATGAAAACAAGGAAATACTGGGTAAAAACTATTCCAGAAAAAGCTGAATATTTATGGCTTGTACACAGAAACCTGACTGGCAAGTGAATGCTTCAGGTAGAGATAAAAGAAGTTACAGAAGAGTAACTTTTATCTATGCAGTCTAAATTTAATGACTGCATCAACATTTGCAGATTATTAGGGCCAACCTAAGTGCATTGTTGTTCCTTTGTTCCATTTCTGAAGGGTTTGGACTTGATTTATTCTTTTTCTTCCTTTTTTTTTCTTCCTCCCCCCAACAACTGCAACTAAATATAATTTTTAGATTTTAAAGACCTATTTCCATTTAGAGAATCCAGCTGACAGGCTGGGGATGATATTTCCTAGTTGAGGCATCTGCCTCCTTGACAGAGGGAGAGAGAATCACGTTGGGTGAAACAGGCTCAGCATCTGACAAGCTTAAGATGTCAGAGCTGAGAGCATCGTGTCTGGCCCCTCTGGATGTTTTTTCTTGAGGAGTTCAGCCCCATCTGGTGTGGAAGTCAGCCAGCCTGCAGTGCTGGGGACAGGGGACACTTCACTGCTGAGGCTGCCACAGCTCCTGTTTAACTGCTCACTTATTTATTTAATTATGGCAGCCACAAAAATGAGTGGTCAAGCTGCCAGCCTGCTTTCCTTGAAGCAATTCGCTCCTCTGGAACTGCTTGTGCTGGACAATACTTCTTCCCCCCTGGATCTGCACCAGGAGCAGCCCCACCTTCAGCAAATGTCGCAGCTGGCTGGAGCCACCTTGTTCCCAGGCAGCAGAGGAAGAAGGGCCAGGACACGAAGGGTATGCAAGGGGCCTGAGTCTGAAGAGGCATTTCCATGGATTCAATCCTCAGATCCAAGAAATGCCCCCACAACACGTGTCCCTGCCTCCTGGATCAGAACAAACTCACAGCACCTGCTGTCTCCACACTCATTTAAGTTCTGCTTTTAATTTGTAGATCAAATGCTCTGCAGTCACAAATCAAATTATGCTAATAAATTAGTTATATCAAGGTACTACTTTTCTTTTGAGATGGGCCATTTGATGCTGCAAAATGTCACCAAATGAATCTTTCTCAAGGTAGATTCCTCCTCACAAGTAAATTTTTCTTGCCAGATACTGATGTAAATGCTCACAAATCGTGGAAGATTTCCAACAGATGTGCAACTTGCTGCCACTCCAGGACTGCTGCTCCTCCCCTCTCTCCTCCCTGTTATCACACAGGACAGCTGATGTGAGGGCAGATGTGAGTCTGGCTAGACAGGAAGGCTGTTATTAAAATTTATGTCATAATGAACAACTGTTCCCTCTGACCCTGCAAGAGACTCCTTCACAGGCAGCCACAATCTCACATGTTATCCTGGGGGAGAACATCTGCTAACACTTGAGCACTCCTGAGGTGCCACATTTATACCCAAATTTATACCCAAACAGACAAGAACAATTAAAGCTTGCGTGTGGATGTGTCTGTAAGTACCCAGAAACCTCAGTCCCTGCATCAGCCTTGTCCAGCCCTCTGTGCCTTACTCTTGGTGTTGTGTCATCTGCTCTGTCACCCTCACATGTACTGTTTCAAAATCTGGCCAATTTCTCACATTTCCTCTCATTCTCTTCCAGGAGAAGTGAAAGAGATCACCCAGATGTAATTTCAGCAAACAATAAATCCCTTTATCAATGGTGCTGCCCTGAAAGTCAGTAGATGGAAATCTGAATCTGATTTTCCAGCTTCTACAGCATTTCTTGCCATAAGATCATTAAACTGCAGGCTCAAAGTTTCAGTTTAAATCATGTCTTTTTGCAGAAAAGTCTAAGCTCCAAACAATCAAATTGTGATTCATAATCTGTCATTTTCAGTCAATATATCATGTCTAGCAAACATTGATTTACATGTAAGATTACAGACTTCGTGGTTGTACATTCCAAAGCTATTCAATAACAGCAATCATAGCCAAAGATTGATAGGTAATTTTTTCTGGTATGCACAAATTAATCTTTGCTAATTTGACCCTAAATTACAAAAGTTTCATGATTCATTTTCCCATACAAAATTGCTGCTTAGTTTGGTTTCTTGGTCACATCATTCTTCCCCTGCATCTTGTCCTTTGACTATGCAGTGGTTTCACGTTTGCCTGTCTCTGTTGTCCAAATTTAGTGTAGTGGTTTGTGTCTTTTCTGCTGTTAGATAGGATTAGGAGAAAAAGGCAAAACAGGCCCAACTTAAAGGTAAACAAATAGATTTATTAACACACACACTAAAAGAAGAAAAAAGGAATCAAAATGAAACTTTCAAAACACTCTTCTTCCCCCCCACAAACTGTTCACTTTCCCACAAACAATGTAAAGAGACAAAACTCAGAACTCCAGGTCAGTACCACCTATAAAATAGTCTTTAATTCAGTCTTTTGAGAGAGAGAAGACTCTCCTGATTTGTTCTGGTAACTTTCCACATGAGAAACAGTCTGCTTGTGGCTTCTAACTCTCACAAAAGCAGCCCACCTGGGAACTTCTGCAGTTGTGGAACTCCCATATGATGTAGCCTTTCCCGTGACTACATATGGGCCATGGACTCACACATACTGGGGTGTCATTTTTAAAGATAACTCGAAAGGCAAAGGATTCTTCATCTCAGGGAACAGAGATGTCTTCTCACTTCTTCACTGGCGCAGAGGGCTTCTTCTCATCTCTCTGTTCAAACATCTCATGGGATCACTGGGTCACAGATTCTAATTCAATATTTACTCAGTCAATCACAGATACCTTTGCTCAAATCCACAACTCTGAACAATCATCTCCCCAATTCATATTGTCCAGGATTTAAAGGAATATTCTAGCATACTCATATTACAGTCTGTTACCACCATTCATAGGAGATTTTCAGCCTAGGACCAAGGCAACTTGTCATCTGTTCCTCACTTAGGATACAGCTTCTCTTCCACTGACCCTGGTATCTTCATACTGTCTCTTTAAATATCTCCCACTCTAACCTTTCCTATCCCTCAAGGTTAGGGCTTTGGAAGTTTTCATCTGTGCTAGGAAATAGTTAAATCTGCCCAGGCCTGCAGTAGTCATGTGATCTCTGCCGGGCTTGGCTGTAGGCTGTAGGCTGCACAATGCAGATGGGAAAGGCTGGTGGATGTCTTCCCCTCCACCCCTCGATCTCATGGCGTGGGCCTGCTTGGAGTTGCTCCCTGGAGCCC
>WEIU01014010.1:3680-15155 GCA_013389925.1 Aegithalos caudatus | reverse complement strand
GGCCTGGGTGAACCAGAGATCAGCCTCACCTGCACTGATCTCCCCCTAGTTCACAATTTGCTGGCCCAGGCCTTGGGTTTTTATACAGTTTTTCAGCCCTGAGGCTGAGGAACTCCCAGATTTCTATTGTACAGTTTGTTTTCTGTAGATATGTTAAAGATGTTCCGGGGTCTGTGAATGAGATGAGCACACAGTATACAATGGCTTTGCTGCTTCTTCAGGAATTATTCATGGCAGGACAGGATGGTCCACTCAAGCCTTGATAAAATTCTCTCCGGTTGCCAATCCCATGATGACATCTCAGGACTGGTGCAGGTGTCCTTATCAGCCTTGCTGTAGAAATGTAGATGAATTCCCGGAGCCGAGGTCTTCTGTGAAAAGGACCACCAGGAATCCTCTATTCACTTCTCATATCTCAATCGGGTCTGTCTACAGCACCGGGGACTCGAGGAGATAGTTGTTTTCCTGCCTGTTGTCCTGCTTTGATGGTAATCAGCTCAGCTCATCATTCCTGGAAGTGACTCCCACATGAAGCAACCCTTCTGTGGCTGAGTCCCAGTGTGTGTTAGGGTTGGATTTAGCTTCAAACTTACATTACATTTATATATAGAACACAGTATACAGAAATGGTACAAGAAAAATACAAATTGCATACTTCATATATAACAGGATCATCTGGGCTGCTCCAGTCCAGCAGGGCTCTGTGGGGTTGAGCATCCCAGCTCTGTTCCACTGCACTCAGCCTGAGAAACCAACAAAGCTCCTGCACCAAAACCCGGGGGATGCCTCTGCTTTACACAGCCCCTTCCAGACCTTCCCACTCTTGCACACACTATTAGGAAGCAGAAAATTATTCCTATTCCTATTCCTCTATGAAACAAAACACTATTAATTGATTCTGAATAGATGCAATGTGGAAATTGCAATTACAGTAACTCCAGCTGCTGAGACAGAATGTGAACAGCAGCCATGGATTCTAAATTGAACTTGAACAGCACTTTCCAAAATTCCCCAAGAAGACTGATAAACATAGACAATCCTGCTGTGAGACTGAAGTATGTTTTCCTAAAAATATCTTTTTGTTTTCATTTTTATTGCCTTATCTAGACTTTTTTTTACACTCCATGCATTAACTGGAATAATACAAAGTATAAATATGGTATGTGCCTGCCACAGCAATTACGGTGCTGAGACCCACAATAAATCTTTTTATGCAAATGCATTTATTGCAATATCTGAAAGTATACTAAGATATGCATTAAGTTAAAAATATCATACAGGACAGTTGAAAAACCACAGAGTGGTTTGGGTTGGAAGGGACCTTTAAAGATCATCTAGACCAACCCTCAAAAGTCCTAAAGCTTTTCTAGTCTTGAAATCTGACAAGAGGATAGCAGAAGACAAGAAAGTAGTTTTCAATAAGAATTTAAAGGAATTACATTGTTTGGAATGATTTTTCCACTTTTATTGAAACATCAATCACAGTTCCCACTCCCAAACTCTTTCATCATTGTTGGTACACTGTTTACAAAACAGCTAAAAGCAGGTTTCTTTTCTTTTCCAAGTGTATCACTCCTGCTGTTCTGTTGGGATTTTTTTTCCTCACCCCCCCAAAGATGGCCATAAAAAGAACAAGATCTATTTTATCATTAGATACAAACCCAGGTCTCACACATTTATTGGTTTAAGAGCCATTACGTAAAACTTAAATAACAGGAAAGAAGCCCCAGTTAAAGTTCCATCAAAGTGAACTCATACTTTAGTCAGTTAATTAAATAATCTGTGCCAACCTGAGGGCTCTCAATCCTGTCATAACAGTCCATAAGCACTGATGGTTGTAAAATATTAGTTCTGAACTGCTCTTATTAATATTAGGCTGAACCAAACCACAAAGTTCAAGCTTAGCTTAACTGGCATTAAAGAAGTGTGTGCATCTTTAAACTGCAGAGGTACTGATCTTTGTGTTCAACACTTCTTTCATTTAAGGACCTTTAAAAGTACAAGGTAACAGAAGCCTCTGCAATGAGAAATACAGGCAATTACCACAGAACACAGTGAAAACCTGCCTGGTTTGCACATGCTTCACTGACAAAGTGCCAGAGGTAATGAAGACCCATAGCATAACCCCAACTGCCACTGAAAGAGAGCCAGCATTGAAAGAGATCTATTTTTAGAGGGATGCCAAAGGTCAGCTAGCTAAGGCCTTTAGTAATGCAATGTCATCCCCATGTTAAGCCTGAAAATGCTTTTGAACAAGGCATTTGCTATACAGTAAATGGCAGATTTTTTTCCAAGACATTATCGATTTGCAAGTTCACTTTCAGCAAACAGTGCCAAAAGTGCTCTCAGGAAAAAGAAATGGCACAATTACAACTTGAGCAGGAGATAGAAAATGCCTGTAAAAATATAATGAGAGCTTCTGGAATGCTGCTATGATCCTGCTCCTGTGAGAACAGCAAGAATCAGAGGATCATATTTTTAGGAAAATATGTAACATTTCAAGTTCCTGAAGAGCCACTGAAATGCCATGTGGTCTACAGGAGGCCACAGAACCCAGGCAAAAAAAAATACCTTCTGTGTGCAGGCAATGCTAAAGCATCACTGCATACATGTACCTACAAATCATGCTCATTGCCAAGGAGGGGATAACCCTAAAATGTCCTAGGTGCCTGGGAGCAGAAGCTCCCCTGCTTCACCTGGCTGTGGGGGACACTCAGCAAAGCCCCTGTGTTTCCCTGGCTCTCACAGCACAGGGATTCCAAGCAGAGTGTGGGACTTGCTGAGCCACCTCCCTGGGAAAACAGGGGCTGGCACCATGCAGAACCTGTGGCCAAACACAGCCCATGCAGAAAGGCCAAGCACAGAGCACAGGGACCCACCAGAAGGTGAGGGGGCTGTTAGGCTGAGCAGTTCCAAAGGCTGACCCCACAGCAGGAGAGCCAAGCAGAGTGTCAAGAGGGAGGTGCAGCTTCAGAGAACACCTCATGGAGAGGAGCCCAGGCATGGCCAGTGCCAAGGGCCAGGCATGGGAGTGTTATAAATACATATTACAAAGTTGGCTTTTCACAAATATTGAAATGAATGCTATGTATATTATAATACGGAAGGGGGCTTTTGTCTGTAATTTCTTTTATTAATAGAGTCCTAGAAATGTGATGAATGTATATCCTCTAATTGTAACATAGTGCTAAGAGTAAAGACTAAGTTTTTTCTTTGTAACATCTACACCAGACAGGCCTGAAGATAAGAAGAGTCATCCCAGATTCCTGCATGAATATTGATGGCCAAAAAAACCTTGAGAGAAGAATTTATGAGACCTATAACAGCAGATGGAGTGGAGCCACCCCAAATGAATCTACCAGATAAAATGATTGGGGGATTTTGAAACTGAACAAAGAAAGTGATAACCAAAAAGAATGTTTGAATCATGTATTAGGGTCTGTTGAATATGTAACACAGAGATCCTTAAAACAAAGGATCTGAAAGGGGTGGGGGTGCTGGCTGTTTCTTTGCTTTATTTTCTATCTCCTAATTGTCTATTTCTTTATTTTTATTAAACTTATAAATTCTTCTAAGAAAGTGAACCTCATTTTTCACAGGAGGCAGATGTGCAGCCACAGCTGGGGAGCAGCCACCAGTCTGTAAAACCAGCAGAGAGGAACTGGCTGTAGGACTATGCAAACCATGTCTGCTCTGTCTGTCCAGCCTGATCTCCTACAGCTGGGCACAAGCTGCTCCTCCCCATCTTCTGGACAGAGGAATCAGGCCCAAAGGTTTGTATGCATTATTTAACCCTTTTGCATTTGCCAACAAAAGTTTCTTCCCTTCTGTGAAGTTCCACTTTAGCTCATCTCTCTGAGGTTTGGGTTGCTAAGGAACTAATTGCTGGGTACTTATGGGTGCTTGACCAAAACAAAAAGGTGGCCAAATACAACTTTTGGGGCTGATGTTTTCTGATGATGGGCCATTAAGGCTCACCAATGACACGACACATTACATCATCCCATTGTGAGATGCTCCACCCAGTGAGGGGTGCACCAAGCATTCCTACCTAGAGAAAAGGGAAACCTGGGAACACCAGGTCATCCTGTTTTCCACTGGATTCTCAGAGGAAGGCTGGACCCATCTTGCCACCACTGGACTTTCTACAGGACCATCTCTACTCCACAGAACTGCATCTGTTACACCAGAAGGATTCATCTGGACTGCTTCTAACATCCTGACCAACAGGGTGTCAGGTCACAACCCTGACTCTGTCAGGGTTTTCTAGGTTTTTTGTTTTGTTTTGTTTTATTTGCATGTCTTTCTGTACTGCTACATTTGTATTTTTAATATTCCTATTAAAGGACTGTTATTCCTATTCCCAAAACTTTGCCTGAAAGCCCCTAACTGCAAAATTATAATAATTTGAGGGAGGGGGTTTACATTCCTATTCAAAGGGAACTTCTATCTTTTTTGCTGGCAGATACCTGTCTTTCAAAACCAAGACTGCAGCTCACAGAATCATAGAAAAAGAACCGTCTCCCTCCTCCTCTTCACCATATAAGTGTGAACCCTCTCTGCCAGTCCTCAGCCATCATCCTGGGCCCGTTCTGGATGTAGTATGCCACACAAAATAAAATAAATCCCAAGTATTACTACTACCAAGATCTGTCTGTGGCTGACCAGGGAATGATTGCAGTCCTCCCACAGTGAATGAGATGAACCACAGCACAGAAGGTCACTCCTGGCACACAGTTGTGAACTCTCAGAGAAAATAACTTCCTGAAGTGGAAGTCAAGGTACTTCCACAGATGCTTGTACAAAAATGGGACCAAAGAACAGTGGGGAATGAATCCATGTTTCAATTTGCAAACTAAACTTGTACAGAAAACTTGAAGAGAATCAGACCATCATGAATTTTGACAGCTTCATCAAAAGGAAGAAAAGAACTGCAGGAAAAAAAAAATTGGAAGAAAGAACACAAGAAGGAAAGACTGACCCTGCTGGTCCAGGAGCTTTTCCAACTGGAACATCATGAGCACCGCTGGCACCAGGCAGAGTGGGGTCCAACTAATTCTTGTTGCTTTCAGAGTCCATACACCTAACAGGAGAAAAAATAGAAAAATAGTCCTTGAAGGTGCTAGATGTGCCTTTGAATGGCAGGAGAAAGCAGGCAGCCTAATCTGGTCTGTGTAGAGCAGGAAGACAAACACCGCAGGCAGCAGATCTGCAGCATGTTCTCCCTTCTGCCCTGCTTTCAAAGACCTTCCCTGCCCAATAATAAAATCCTCAATCTGCTTAGGAACTGCTCTCACAATTTTTTCAAGCTCTATAATGCAGAAAGCAGGGCCATTGAACTGCAGTGAATCTTAAATGCTTTTAGTGACACTGGAAGGAAAAAGCAGTGCTTTTTGCCTGTAATCTCTTCTTAGCAAGACAGGGAAAGGAAAAAAACTAAAGATGTGGCTTGTTGTACAGCATTTTGTGCTTCACTGTTATTTTTATTATTTGTTATTGCCTAGGGCATGAGTTTACATGAAGCGAAAAAGTGGAGGAACAAGGTACCATTTTTATTTTTTATCTCCTACGCTCCCATAAGTTACAGTCACTGATGTTGCACAACTTTTATCCCCATTATTTTCAGGATGGACTTTTCTGCTTCTCTATCACACTGTGTTCTGTTTCATCAGAAGCTGAGCAGCAATTTCCTTCATAGCTCATATCACAGACATAAAAATGGATGATTTACAAAAGGCATTGGTCCTCTGCATCCTCCATACAGACACTGGCCTCCTTGTCTCCTCTTTTATGACAGGTAGCAAATGAAGTAATGAAGTAAAAATGAAGTAATAAAATAAAGATAAATCATTCATCTTGGGAACGTCTGCATCAGACCAACTAAAATAATGCCTTAGACACACTGCCATAACATATTGTACCTGCAATTACTATTTTCTCCACTTATATCCTTGGAGATTTCTAGCTCCAGCATAATAAAATATTAACAAATTAAAATATATATTTAAAAATTAATCTTTATATTTTTTTCCAGTAAGCTATTAAAGGCAGTGATAGTGACAAATCTCTGCCTGGAGAGGAAGCTTGCACACGTCAAGATCAACAGCAGCTACAGCCAGAACCACTGAAGGTGAAGGAGGGTTTGTAGACCTGATGACATAGCTGCAGCCCAGCAACTCCCCTGTCAGGCAAGGGCTATCTGAAGCAGGTAAAAAGCTGGATCCTGCACTGCCATGGGTACCAGAGGTGCAGCAGCTCCTTCCCAGCTCTGTCCCATGATGTGCTCAATGCCACAGGGTCAGGAGCTCTCCCCACTGAGATGGGGCAGAACCCCCGGACATGGCACCACGGACACCCAGGGCTCAGGTCTCAGCATTCTACGCTACCATTACACCATAAAGAACCACATACAGCAAAGAGGATGGAAATACCCAGCCCTCCCCAGTGTGAAACCTCCATACTGCTCTGTTCTCTGTCACGTTCTCTGCAGCAGTTTCCTCTGGAGTTAAACGTTCCCTGCCAGGGTGATTTGTGGAGCTGGAGCACCAACAGCACCCCTGCCTCTGCCATCACCTCCAGACCAGAGCGTGCAGACAGCTGTGGGAGCACACCTGGGATGGTCTCAGGCAAGCAAAACCCAGCAGGTTTCATTCAGCCCTGTACTCACAGCGCCCTGCTAGTCCTGTAATGTTCTGGCTGCATTTCAGAGCTACAGGGATATGGGCACCTGCTACCAGGTCTGCCTCTAGGCAGTCAGTCCTACGCTCCCTGGTCTGTGGATCCTCCCATGGGTCTACAAACCAATCAAAATCTCATTTAGAATTTTGGAGTTTTGGAGCACAGGGAGGTGTTGGCCTGTGCACGCTGACTTCTGTTACAGGGTACAAAGATAAACTTCTGCTGGGAAGAGGTTATTGGACAAAAGTCAATAAGGGTCCTAAAAAGCAACAGATGTTGCAGAAGAGTGGTCTATGTGATTTGAGGAAGCTTTCCCAGAAAGTTCTCAAGGATGAAAAGCTTGTCATGCTGGCAGCAATGCTAAAATGGAAACTGCATTAGGAAGTATAAAAATAAAGTGTGGAACTCCAGTTTAAACAAGGAACAAAACAATTTAAGCAAATTAAATATTGCCCATCCTACTGTAAAAATATCTGCTTCTGCCAGTAAATCTACTCAGAGTGATTTTAGGGAATGCCAGGATAACTGGGGCTGCTGCAGTGCCACTGCTGTGCCCCCTGTCCCTGCAGCCCTGGCAGAAGAAAGGCACAGTGCTCCAGGAGCACCGGGCAGCCCCACGGCAGCCCCTGTGCCTTGGCTCCCAGAAGCTCTCGGGCACTGCTAATCCTGCACCAAGTGCCAGAACCAATACATCACCCAACCAGTCTGCTGAATATTTTAGCTGTAATAAATAGATTTGAAGAAAGGCTTTCTTTACTGACAACCTGCTTTATTCTTGCCAGCAGGCATGAATCAAAACAGAATCGCAGCACCCTAGCCTGACTTCAAAGGATATGAACATTTAATTTTTTGCAGCTTTTGCTTCACTGTCCACTGTACTGCAAACACACCCACAGGCCCCCAAAATCTCTTTCATTGCTAATTTAACTTTCCTGTTTTAAAGATGCCAATACAGAGATGATGAGATGCATTTCCAGCCAAGGTCAGCCTGGCATGACCTGGATTCTCTGCAGGGCATGTGGACAGATGGGGGGTGCTCCAAGGCAGGAGGCTGGGCTGGCTCAGGAGCTGGAAAATGTTCTCTTGCGCTCCCAGGGCTGTCTCCCAGTCAGAGCCTGGGTTCCAAAGGGCAGTGCATGCCAGCAATGAGAGGCAGCACGATTTCCCTTCACTCTGTGGCATAGCAGAGGACTAGAGATCAGATCTGAAATTTAATGCAATGATGCAAGCGAGGCAATTAGCAAATGACTCGGCATCTGCAGACCAGCAGGGCCCCTATTAACCAGCTAAGTACATTATCTTTGTGAAGATCATAGATTTTGCCCTTAAACTGTGTCTAATTCCTGCAATTTCACATCCCACTGTAGCCTGGGGCCCCAGCCCTGCCAGGTGCCTGTGTCCTTGCCCCACTGACAGCCCCAGGAAGCAGCATGGCCCAGCCTTCCCCAAAGAGCATCCTCAGGCTCAGAATCTCACATATCCAGCCAAGGGGGAAATGGTTTCACCCCTGAATGGCCTAACAGGCTCTAATTAGCACTGCCTTTGCTGTTCTCTCAGGTCTCAGCTCATCTTTGCTCTGTGCCTGTTTCACAACCAGGAGAGCGTCAGTCATTCCTGGCATCAACCCTTACTCAATTTTGGTGCTTATAGAGGTGGACTCCACCAGGCAGCATAACTACCTTCAGCTAAGCTTAGGACAAACACAAAGAAAATTATGAAAAAACCTTTTGTCCTCCTGTCCCCCCATTAGAAAGTTAACACAGAAGATCAGGTGTTTGGATTAAGTTCTTGGAACTTTTATTCCAGTCAAAAAGATGTCCCTTTCTGTCTTGGGATGAAAAGCTAACATCTCTACAACTATCACCAGTCTGAAAAGCATAAAACCAAATTTCAGTTCAGGTCCAACAAAAACACAATTTAATATTGACCCTGTTAAAACCAAACCCCAAAATATAAAAAACCAAACAAACAAAAACCTGCAGAGTTTTTTTGCTTGCTTTAAGCGGACCTGAAATGCAAAGGAGGTTACACTCATGTCTGTCTCATTTAAATTTCAGTTAGATTGTTACTTCCATCTATTTTAGCATTATATCCCAAGGTGCACACCAAGACAGGCCCTGCACACAGGGAGCTGAAGACTCATTCCACCAGCCCACAATAACCAGGCTAGCAAGAAGTCTCACAGCCATGTCCAGCAGGTGAGGACACCTTCCCCCTGCAGGTGTGAAGTGAAGCTAAAGACCCAGTGCAGGGCAGTACTCCTCACCCAGCCTGAAGGTTCAGGTCATGCCCCACACCATTTGAACACTGAATATAGAAGCATTTCTTCACAGGTTTTCAAAATAACAGTGAGCAACTGAATGCTGACAAAGACAAGAAGCTTCCTGTGCACTTCACTTCTAACAAAGAACATTTCAAGATATATTTTCCTTAATCTAAAGTTCGCCTCTGCCAAGCAGTAACATATACCAAAATCACAGCTCCTGAGTCTGAATGAATTCTTGATTGAGTTGTACAAGATTGCTTTGCTCTCAACTTCCTACATCTAACCTCAGGAAATTCCCACACCAGCTTAACAATAAATTGAGTTCTTTGTCACACATAATGAAAGAACAGCCACAGAGTTAATACCTGCCTTCTAGGCCCACAGCCAATATTAAGCAAAGAGAAATTTGGGGGCATCAGCACTTAGGCTGATTTTCACACAGTTGCCACCACTTTCTGTTCAAGCAAAAGTAGTTCAGAGGTTTCTTAAAAAGTGATCACCTTGACCGAATGCAGTTTCACAGCTCCTGAGTATCTCCAGAGAGCTCAGGGGAAGAGTTATGTGAATCCCTGCCCCACTAAGTGCTTTAGGAAATTGAATAGGAGCAAAACACTCTCAGGCAAAATCAACAAGACAATTTCTCACTTGCCTATGGAGTGGCAGTATCAGCCACTAACCACAAAGTGCCAGGATCCATGCAAGGCTCGAGGATGCTGAAATACTTTTCCATAAGCTGCAGGGTCCCAAAGACCAAAATCCCTGTCCACTGCTGCTCTGTCAGCACACAGGGCCTGGGAGAGGCATGTCCCTGACCCGTGTGCTTAAAATACAAAATTCTAAGCACGCAGCAAAACCCAGCAGGTGATGTCATGATGTCACAGGCAGATCTTCAGAATCAAGAACAAAACAAGGTTTGGAAAAATTCTGCTGTAGGAAGTAGCACTTGAAACAAACAAGCAGCAAAGTATGTGAAAAGCTCTAATCCAATTGCTTGTTTGAAATATTACTCACTGGATGGTTTATCTCAAAGCACAGGCTTTGGAGTTTATCCCCCTCAAATGACTTCCAGATAAAATTAGTCAGGTGATTTGCAGTGTTTATTGATTAGAGAGGATTTAGCTAAGGCAACATAAAAACCATCCAGCTTTATCATTCAGTGAGAATGAAAGAGAATGAAAGCCTGCAAGCTATTATCACTGTATATAAATTAGGCTTTATTATGAATTAACTAACTACACAGAAAGTGCTAGATAAGAGTTAAAATAATGGTGTTTCTCTCTGAAAAAGTAGACCTCAGAAAAAAGTGATACAAATAGAAATAAAATAACTCTTCACTGTTTGCTTGTTGTTTTTTTTTTTTCTTCTAGTGTCTATAACAGGCTTAATTTTCACCTGAACATTCCTGAAAAACCCTGAGATGCTCAGTTTTCTCTTTCATTCACAACTTTTTCCACCTTCACATAAAAACATCCTCAGCTTGCTTCTGTTAAATCCCAGGCAATGTGAACTGCCCAAACTTTCCCCAGTGAGCACTGGTTTTCCTCAGGATCAACTTTGAAGTGCTCAAAATACAAAATACCCTGATTGTGCTATGTACAGACTGAAAAATCTGTGATTCTTCTGACGGGGGAAACAGAAATGGGCATCTTTGACTTAGAACTTGGTACCCTCAACCCCCCAGTTGGGTGGGGGCTGTCCTGAGGCTCCAGCTTTGCATGAGACCTTCAGAGGAATGTCCTGAAACAGCCTGACAGATGGTTTATTTTATCTCCAGGCTAAGGTGTCCTGGATGTTACAGCTCTGTGAGAACATCTGCATAAAAATGCACCAAGCCGAGCACAGTGGGTAACACAGCTCCCTGTAAGGGGGTCAAGCTTAAACCTATATGTCCATATGACCACAGAATGCTCTGTGGAACTGCCCAGAGTGCAAAAGGAATAACTTCCTGGACATTATTTAATACCAAGAAATGCTAGTGGCACTTATAGTGAGGTGTTCATCAAGATCCAGGGCAGCTCACAGCCTGTGCCTGGCAGCATTTAAAAGGATAATTTCATGTGCAATGCCTGTTACTGGGGTGTCCTTCAAATCCCCTCACTGCCACTGACATGCTTGTCTCAGAAGAGCTGAGAGCCCCCAGAGCTGCAGGAGGGGAAGCAAGAGGGAGGTACAACCCAGGTCAGCTGGGAAACCCACACAAGTGAGGTCCTACTGCATTTAGTCAGTTGAAGCAACTCAGATTCACTGATCTTCATATGCTAGGCAAGACATCTTCTCAGCAGCAGAACACACTACATTATGGAGAAAATGCAGGGAAAAACATCTGCTTATGTTATAAATGTGGTGTATAATTTGTGTTTTTATTGTACTGATATAAAATAAAGCAAAAGGGCATTTTTAATCCAAGGAAAAAACCCAGCTACCAGATTGCAAAATAGGATGTTGAAACCAGGAACAGAGGAACAGAGTGATTTCCCATTGAAATGGAAGAGAACAGTGGCCGAGTAGCTACACCTATCTCACCAACAACT
>WEIU01014008.1:57323-77471 GCA_013389925.1 Aegithalos caudatus | reverse complement strand
ATTTAAAAATAATTTGGGGAAGGATAATGATAGAATTTCTCTCTTGGACAGCTTCCAAGAGAGACTTCTCAGTGGTATGGTGATATATCCTCTTCTTTTTCCTTAGGAATTCCACTACAGAGTTTTTGTAGTGTTATAAATCTGCAGACATCATTAAAAAATCTAAATAAGGATTTCTGCAGACAAAATAACTTCATAGAGATTTCTTAAAAATCCTTATAAATATTCCCTAAAGTTAGGAGAAGAGAATAATTTATTTCCAATGACAGAGCAATTAATTTATCGAATACTGAGAAATTATGTAAATTATAAGATATTACAGGGAAGCGGAAACTTCTCACCCAACTTCAGAACATGGAATTAAGTTTAAAAAAATAATTTAAAAAACAAACCTCTTATTTTTGCCTTTATGGATTGGTTCAGTGTACACTGTTCAGTGTAACTGTTCTTAGTTCAGGCATCAGCTATTCAGTGAAGAGTGTCCAGCTGTTATCACCTACATAGCACTCAGCAGCAGCCAGCAGTAGAGATCTGATAATGATGTATATATGCAGTTTAAATTACACAGATCTCTAACTGGGGACCTGACACACTATAAGTGCACATGCACATTTATGCTTAAATACATAAATAGAGAAATAAAAGGAAGAAAAGTAACATTATATTGAGAAAAAAGGCAATCATTGAACTCCAGTGGAATTTTCTAGACCTCAAAAATGTATTTTTAATGTGTTTTTAATTCCTTACATTTCCAACCTTTAAGGCTTTAGGAAATGGCTTAAGAGTTTAAATAGTAGATATTACAGCTCTTGCTGTTTCACTTTTACATGCTTAATGTTTCTAATGGCACTCACTTTCAGTAAAAACATAATACTCAAAGGTAGAAAGTCTCCAGAAAGGGCTTCTTATAGACAAAGAATTTTGGTAGTAAGAAATTCCAAGTGTAGTTTTAAGTTCTTCACCTACAGGTCTAATAGCACCATCTTGGTCAGTACTAAATGTTGGTTGTTCCAAACTGAAAATACTGCTTCAGGTAATAAACACCTGGCCTCCTCTCCACTACCAAAGCCAACACTGCATTGGCTGTGAAAAATAAAGCTCTGTATTACTTTATAGTACCTGCAGATCAAAGTGTTCTGATGTCTTACTGAAAAAAATCCCCTCAAACAGATGTACCTGATAAATCTTTGTCTATCATTGCTGTCCTCTATCTTCAGCATTTGAGAAATAGAATATCTGCAAACATATGGGATTTTTACACCTATGTACACACACATACACATGAACAGGCACACACTTCTCAAGGAAGTCAGTGTAAATTCCACAGGATAATAGTCATCCCTGGAGACTGGTGCATTGCAAAACCTAAGGAAAAAGAATTCAGTTCTATTGCAAACAAGTTCAAGATACTGGGCTTTACTCCAAAAGAAGCTTCAATAGAATATGCATTTTACTCAGCTGCCCCTCAAAAATAGCGTTACAATTTTCCCTAGTACAGCTGAATTGAAAAGCACATTATGTAATTTTTATTGCAGAAAACCAGTGATTCTGTTTGATCACTCAGTTTCTGTAGGCCACACAGTTTCCACTGTATACAGATCAGAGGAGACACAAGTGAAGGATTCTGTCAGCTGCTTCTGAAGTAATGCAGGCTCAGGCTGAAGTGCTTGAGATTTCATTTTATTTCATTTTATATTCATTTTATTTTATTGCCTTAATTGCAGCAAGTCCTAGCTGGCACAAGTACATACATGCTGCTCTGAGGCCATGTGCAGCCCATGTGTTCATTGTCTGTGTGAGGACTTCAAGATCTGGCCCTGACACAGAATAAACTGCATGTCAAATCATAGGGGAAAAATTTTTGTTGAGAACAAAACCAAGGCAGTCTTGTAAAACTCTTTTCTTGATCCAATCTTATTTTCCATTTATGTTAACAATATAGAACAGGTAGCTTGGAGCTCTTTATCTTTTCACTGATTATACCATTCTGTATTCTGTATGCAATTCATTGTCCTCAGTTATAAATGAGCTATAACAGAATTTTAATAAAATTCAGGAAACATTTTCTGATTCATGCTTGCTATTAAGCCCAAGTAAAATTAAATTTATTATTTCACTTGGGATAGTACATTTAGTGCTGATATATCACCTAAGATATTAACTCCTAATAAGATGCTACTGAAATATATTTCAGCTTGTAAACACTGAAGTGTTTTGTTGGGCTGTGCCCAGTTTTTTTTACTACACAACAGAAAGTGTAATTGAATAACTAGATTTTCTGTACTTTAACACGTTTTGTTAAATTCATTCAACCAAGAAACTGCAGATTCAAGAAATTAGTTATCTCCTATCAAAGAGTATGTCAGAGTAATATGATGAGTGTTTCCCACATAATATGGAAGAAAAAAAGAGATTTCACTTTTACAAGCTTTCTTTGTTGCAAGAATTTCCTCTCATTTTCTTTACAGCTTACACAGGCTATTGCATCAGAATGCCTTGGGCATAAAATACCTGGAAATACTGGGCATATGCTCATTTACAGGACATTGCTTATATGAAATAGATAGACATACAATCTATATATATAACTTGTTCTTAGTGGATAATTCTGTAATACAGATTGCATTTAATTAATCATGGTCTGGTAGTCCAAGTAGATTATTAATAAAAAAATTATTTCAATTTTTATAAGTCAATTTTCTATGCCATAAAGTTTTACTTAATCCTTCCCTCTGAATTTTGGCCACAGTCTTGCCACTTTACTCTTGATTTATGAACATACTGTCTTTGTCTACCTTGTCCCTTGGAGGGATAATTTGCAGCCGTTATTTGACAGGTACTGGGAGAAAGCCATTTCCTCTCTCTTTGCCCAGCTGTTCCAGGCAGCGAGAGTAAAGAGACCCTATAAACTATTTTACCTTCCTTAATGTCCACAGAGATCAATAGATATTGCTCCCTTACTCAATTCCTCAGTCACATATCTAGGTCATATTTTTACACCAAAGTTCAAAGGTTGCAGGCAGAACTTAAAAATATCGTGGCTTTTTCAGCACCAAAACTTAGTCACCTCTTGATTACCCAAGAACATTTGCAACAACTCCAAAGAGAAAACCAAAATTCAGGCCATGAAACAAATTCAGTGTGGGTAAAATGGCCAGGAAAAAATGGACATGTTCAGAAGTCTGCTTTATAACAGACAGAAAGTGGTTTTTCTCAGTGAGTGTCCACAGAGCTCAGCTGGGCACAATGAGATGCAATATTTTAGATTTTCTCTTGAGAATCCTGAGAATTTGTTAAATCTCTGTGTTCAAATGTTTTCCTCTTTGTAAATGTCACAGCTCACTGTTATTGAATGTTTATCTATTGTAACGCTACACTGAAACAAAAGCCGTATTTTAAATTTTGTCCTTTTATTTGTAGAGAAAAATCACGAGCAACTAAGGCACAGAAACCTTTTTCTAATACTCATCCTTCCTAAATAGTGATTTAATGTTCCTGTTATGGCTAAGGGTGAAAGACTCATGGTAGCAACATGATGCAAGATATTTGAGTATTCTTTTCTTGCTAGAGTTTTAAGAGGGAGCAAAAACAAAAAGAGAAATAACACTGAACAGAATGGGATGGAGAGCTTATAATGTACAGCCTGAACCAGGACAGTGGATAATTTGCTTCAAGCCTGTTATAGCCCTTGAAATAAGCTAGCTGTATGAAAATGCTAGGATTTTAAATATAGCTCTCTGTCTAAGCACTTCAATTTCCCACTGTTCTACAATAGGAAACGATAACTTCACATATTGAAAGAGTCCATTTAAAGTCACCTAAAGAATTTTAAAATACATCTCTATCTGATGTGATGCCAAAAAGCCTGGAAACTTCTGCAATAGGCTTAGAGAGAACACAGGACTTCTAATATATCTCTTCTCTGTGAGGCAGTGGGAATGTTGGACACTGACAATCAAAGAGCAAGCCACGGCATCTGTTCTTTGGCCCACATTCCCCCTGTGTGTTCCCAGTGCTCCTCTTCACATGTCCAAAACTTTCACCACCAATGACTTTTTCCAACATATTTGCTAGAACTACAAAAAACCAAACGTGTTAAAGAACAGTTATTCTTAAATAAGGCCAACGATAATATTTAATCTTTAAAGGAGGAACTAATCCTCCCCAAATTGCAACCTATCCATTCTTGTCAAGTTAACAAGCAGAGAATGTCTTTCCCAGCTTAAACTACATGGTGATTCCCTGTGTATCACTTCATGGAACTCAAAGACAGATAAGTCACAGATAAGTCACCCTGGGAGGGACCCAAAAGTCTATTTGGTTACACCGGAATAACTGAAGAAATAAAGTATTTACTTAGTTTCTTTTAGACTCAAACCCTGAATTTTAAGGGGAAAGAAAAAAAAAGGGAAAAAAAAAAGGCAATTTGGTCTTACAGGTCACTGCATCTCAAACTTCCAACCTTCCACGACTCTGTTTCTCCCTCTTCAGTACCAGACTCCTAATGGAGTCACAGACAGTCCCTCTGCAAGCAGGGACTCAGCAAAGAAGACACAGGCCTGACCACCTGGCAATACAGAGGATGGGAATACCTTTATGGAGAAGAAGTTACAGGGAAGCAGCACTGGACAATGCCTACAGGGTTCCTGTCAGCCACAGTGGAGCTGCTGCTGTGGGCAAAAGCCACAAAACTTCTTTGAGAGGTGTTTCCTTGAAAAAAGTAAGGCTGGGTATTAACCCACCTTCTCCTGAGGGAATGCACATCTCTACAGCCAAAATCTTTCTTGAGACGTCACTAACAAATTCTGGTTATTACCCAGTGCTGTTTTCATTCTTGTTGAACTCTAGTATGTGATTTTTTGTAAATACAGGCTCTGCCTAAGGGCAGTAGTGGTGAAGTCTCCTAACCCAAGAGTAGAGAAGAAAGATTACAGAGACAGTTCTATATAACAATTTTACCTGGAAGTAAAGCATATTTTAATGTGACTGCCCTCAAAAATTACTTGTATTACCCTTATTTCCCCACTTTTTCCATGGAAAATGAAAAAAAGTCACTGTACAGTTAATCAACAAGAAGCACCTTAAACATTTCTTTCTGTATAAAGTTGTGTTTAAAATGCTTACCTAAAACTGTTCACATAAATTCTGATCTAGATATTCATTTTAAATAGGATTTGTTTAATGTGTTTTAATAGAAAACAATCAGTTCAGTATATATGGACAGTTTCATTGAAGAGTGCTGCAGCATAAAAATATTTTACAATGTATTGTAAAGAGTTTTACAATATATTTTCATTAAAGAGATCTGTGTTACAGAAGCTGTTTTCAAAAACAAACAGTAAACATTTTTCAGTATAGAATGTGTTTCCATTAACACTCTCTGCATAAGGAAAACGCATTTAGAAAAAATCTAGTGATTAGTTTGCATAAAAGATGCATTAGCATGGAAAATTTCAGCAAAAAAATTTAATCTGTTTTTGACAGCATTTACCCACTGCATTCTTGGTAGAAGTGCATACTACTCTCATGGTAAGTGAATTGTTGTTTTAGGGAAGAGAATTCATAATTGCTGCAAATGCAGTATTTTCTCTCTAAAGAATTTCCCATGGTAAAAATGCTGGATTAGAGAATGGTTTGCTTCACAGCAGCACTCAGAGGTTCAGCCCACATCAAGACAAGGTGGTAAGCTGACACAAAGTTTTTTGCTTGAAGAATTTCAATTTTTTGATGAAAAAGCAGGGGGAATGATGTTGGGAGGAGGAGGGGTGAAATATCTGAGATGTTAGGCTTTATTTATGATTGTATCCACATCCTTACCACAACACAGAAGAGAAGCCAAGTGACCACAGCTCAAATGGAGGTCCAGTAGAGCCACATAGGATTTTTGGTATATAAAGTTTTTGACTGCGTTATTCTCTGCTTGGTTTGCTTTTCACTGGTGCTGGCACTGCCAGATCATAATCTTCTGTCCTTTTAGAGACCTAAGCACAAAGATCAGCGATTTACAGATAGCCAACAGGGAATGCCTTCAAAGGGACTGTCAGTTCTTCTATGCTCCTACTGATCAGATGATACAGTTTTGGTAAATACCTAATTATGTTACAGCTGCGCTCTTTTTTTTCTAAGGTTAAGGTTTGGGAGTTTTCTTTATTCTAACTCACAACACCACAACAGTTTTCTCCTGAATCTTTCATAATTTTAATTCAACACATTTGCCAGAGGTAGCTATTTTGTAAGCAGTTTTATAAGGGTTCACTCACTGCACTCAAAATTAATAGACATATTGTGACACTGCAAGGTCCAGCAATCAAGTCAGAGCTCATTTACACTTTTATAAATTAAAGAGTTCCATTCAAGTAATTTTGCTATAATGATTATAAACCATCAGGAATTAATGCAAAAAGCTAATATTGTATCAAGAATGTGAACAATATTTTCCAATTTGCATTTTGTTATTGCATTAAGATATTTATATGCTAAAGAGTGCATATTGTATAGAGTATTAATACCTTTAAATCAATTTAATATTCATTGCAACTACATTAATGTAATGTTATGTTTAAGAATTTAAATGCAAAAATGACAAGAAGTTTTAAAACTCTTTCCCACAGTGGATGTAACTCACTTTTATATAAATTTCAATGTAACTAGAATATTAAAAATATGAAAATTAATTCCTTAAAAGAGCTTTTTAGGATTTTATCAAATCAGTGATTGTTCAACAACCTATAAGCATTTTGCTGTTCAATTGCCACTCAGAGCCAAGGAATCTCAAATGAGTCCTGCTTCATCCATGTCTTAGACAACTCCTACAGCCTGCTCAGAACATTTTTTGGCTTAATTTGTGAGGATTAAATCAGTTTGAAGGCACAGTGTCTTCACTGTCCTCAGAAACAGACCTGGGAGAAATTATAACACTGAGGACTGCAGATTGTTCAACCACTGCCTTCAGCTGTCACTACTCTTCATTAAGATTTTCCTGCAAATTAACTTTTCTCAGTATTTGTTTTAGCTAGGGCAGACAGAATTTTTTCTGTGATGTCCTCTATTTCAGGAATGTTGGATGAAACAGGTTCCTTCTACTCAAGTACCAAGTAAAACAAGCCATGGTTAGTAATGTGAGACTCTTTGTAAGTCCCCAAAAATGGTCTTGACAAGGCTTATAAAAGGGCTTAAAAGGGCTGTTCATGTAGTCTGAGTTAGATGCATGAGATAGATACTGGCAAGATATCCTCAACAAAGTAACAATAAAAGATTTTACGGGCCGCTTTAGAGAATCAGAGAACTTTAGCAAGAGGTTTAATGCAGCATTCGGTCAACATGAAACTTTTTCCAAAACATTAACTTAGTCCATTCAACTTCTCAATGTATCAAAGGCCAAATTATTTGTGTCTGCAGCCCAAGAACTCACCCCAGGAGCTTCTCTCCTTATATTTTGCTAAAATCTCCAGTTTAAGGAACATTTTGAATACATAACAAGGGTAATTGATCAGGTGTGTGAAACAGGCGTCTGCTCACCCATGAAAGGACATGAAGTGGCACATGATAGGACATAATAGGAAAACTTGGCTTTCAAGATAATGGAGTCAACCCATCAGACCATGGGCACTTTTTTGGATAGCAACACACTCACACAGTATCTTCCATGTTCAGGGGAATTTGGAAACCTCATGCCTTAGCCCAAAATCCTTAGGAATTAACCACACAATCCTTGTATGTATTCTGAGGGAGGAAGTCCCTACTGTGTGTCCACATTGACAGCCTGAAAACAGATCAGCCTTGTAAATCTAGGGAGGAAGCCTTATGAGGAGCAGCTGAGGTGATTTGGTCTGTTCAGCCTGGAGGAGACTGAGGTGAGACCTCATTGCAGCCTACCACATCCTTGTGAGGGGAAGAGGAGGGGCAGGCTCCAGTCTCATCTCTCTGATTATCAGTGGCAGCACCTGAGAGCATGGCCTGAAACTGTGTCAGGAGACGTTTAGGTTGGATATCAGGAAAAGGTTCTTCACCCAGAGGGTGGTTGGGCACTGATCAGGCTCCCCAGGGCAGTGGTTGTGGCCCCAAGCCTGCCAGAGTGCAAGAAGTGTTTAGACAATTCTCTCAAGTACCTGATGAATTTTTTGGGGCTCTCCTCTGCAGGGCTAGGAGTTGGACTCAATGATATCAATGGGACTCTTCCAACTCAGGAAATTCTGTGATTCCATGCATTTTAATGGCAGGATTTCTACAAGCATTGTTTGTATACACTCTTACACCCTCTGGAGCTCTTCTGTGCTTGTATAGAAATTATTTATCATCCTTTTCCCAGATATAAGCCTATATATGTACATATATATTTAAACAAATGTCTTAAAATTAAAGAGGAAAGCATAATAGAGACAGTGGGTACCAATTAAAAGGTAGTATGAGTAACTTTTGCAATTCTTCCTAAGCACATCACATGGAGAATACTTCTTTCACAAACAGCTTCTGTGTCTTCTTGCATAAGTTGACCATTGATGGAAGAAAACAATGCTGTTGGAACGTTTAATTATTTGTTTATAGTTGTGATCTAGAGCCCAGGGAAGGCTGTAGTCATAGCTAGAATACTCAAGGGGAGACACAGGTCGACTCTTTGAAACAGTGTAAAATTTTTATTAAAAACATTTCCACTCTTTTATGTTGATTTCAATTTTTATGGTTAATATACCTTGAGGAAGGTAAGTGAATATACAATCAGCTTAATGCTCATACAAGCACTTATCTTGTGGTCAGCTACATTCTGAAAGCCAATTGGTTCCTTATATTTTAGTACACACCTGAAAAAAGACCTGAAAAAGACGTGAAAAAATTCTTTAGAACTACTGCAGCTTCAGAGAGTTATTAAAGTACTTCTAAAAGATTTTTTTTTACCTTGGAAAGGTCTTGGACAAGGGAGAATTCCTTTTGGGAGGGACAGGAATTAATTAGAATTACTTTATGAATGGGAATTTTATTTAACAAAACCTAGCAGGATTGAAACTTAATGCCCCCAAAGAAGGCACATACTTGAGGAAATATAGGAGTTGGCAAAATTTCTAGGGAAAATCTCAGACACTAAAAGGTCTTTTTTATAATTATAATTTTAGAAACATACGGCAAGTGGATATATTAACATCTGAAAATATGTACTTAAAATTAGGCTCTTTCTACACAAGCTAGATCTAAGTCAATACTTTTTATATACGACTAATAAATAAAATATTGATTTAGTCTTTCTTCCTCTTATGCATGTAGTCAAATGAGCTTCTTAATCTTGTCTTTCTATATTGTTTTACACATTATCATATTTATGGTCAATATTTTAGGGATCTATCATGTTCAGTCTCCAGATTCAGTGTCCTATTGCAATTTTTTTTTCTGGTTTAAAGGTGTTACAGGCATAGGAGAGTTGCTTTTTTTTCTTTTCCTACATATGCTTGTGTCTACTGAGGATATCTATGTCAACAGGCAAAAGGCATCATGGATATGATAATATGACCTTGAGTCATTTTTGGAGTTGGGAAGATCTATTTTTCTTTATAATTGTTGGAATAAAGAAATAGCCAGAGGAGTTTATTCACCACCACGTAGTAACCAGCATAATATGTACTATGTTTTTGAAACTGTCTTAGCTTATTAGTGGTTGTCTTGCAGGGAAAAGTCAACTGGACCAAAAATGGCCAAGGCTGAGGATCACAAGCATCAAAGAGCCTTGGCAGCAAGCACCCTTTGAGGATCCATTTCCTACTCAAACACTCCAGCCAGCAATCTGACTGGCAAGTTTTGTTTTGTTGCTTCTTAAAAACAATCAGTGACTGTCCAGCTCTTTATTACCTTGCAATTCCCACACACATGCACACACACACACCAGAGACTGCAGCTGTGGGAATAACTTTACACCAAGAAGAATATGAAGTTTTTTTCCTAGGGAAAAAAAAAAAAGATTGAAAATTCAAGCTGCTTGCAACTCATCAGATTGACAAAACCTATTATTTCTACTTTCACACCCAGCCATGTGCACTATAATTTGTTGCTGCAGAGAGGTGGAAAAAGCAGACCTGGCACAGAAGCAGGGGGAAAAAACATCAACCTCACCCAACATTTATCCCAAGCATGAAAGTCTCTGGAGATTCAATTATGCACTGCAACATGGAAGGGACAGTGCCTCCTCCCCAGCCCACTGTCTATTGGATAATCATTAGGCCACTTTCTTTTTCATCTATGTAAATTTGTGAATTAATATTACTAAACTGATTTTGTAAAAGCTGGGGATTTGTATGACTAATAAATACTTCTGTCAATTTTGGGGATTTTGTCCAAAAGAGGGAATACAGACAGTGGACTGTTTTGCTCAGGTTATGTTGCCATAAATAAGCCCAGTAGCAGTTTTGACTATAAAAAAGATTACAGGCTCATGTATCATTCACCACAAAGCACACAGAAAACAGAATGTGCTGTGAAATTTTTCATTTTGTCCTGATAGAGCCAGATTAGTTGTCAAAGGCCAACATCTGTAACAAAATCATCCTACAATTGTGTGCTTGGGCTGTAATTCCATACCACACTGTTGCAGGCTGGCCATTGACAAACCTGCATGGTCAGACAGAGAAAGGTGTATAACCAGATCTCAGCATTGTTACTTATTGAAATATCAACTTCTGCAGTGATCCTGCACATGGGGAAGCCTGTATTATAAATAATGATTTAGTTCCATGATAAAAGATAGAGGTGGACATCCTGAGTAGGAAAAGATGTCCATGAAATCACCAGAAGATAAGCCCCACCCTCTCATCTCACACTCTGTATTCCATGTTGCCTATCAAAATACTTCCATTATCTGTTATTCCTGGTTTTGACACATTTTGTAAATAGATACTACAGAAAGAAATTATCCCTCTAACCGTAGCAACAGAAGCACAAAACCTCTGTTGAAAATGGAAGAAAGAAGAGAGCCTATTCCTCCTCCCCAACAATACACAAGTGGCAGAACTAAAGTGATGCTACCATTTCCAGGCTGAAATAAATCTTCTTCCTTGTTTGTGTTGTCTTATTAACAGTAATGTATTTTCTAACAGATGAACATTCTGTCACTCCAGAGAATATGTGTCTTATTGATGAAAAGAAGAGAAAATCATTAGCAGTAATGTTGGTGAAGGTGCACATCTTGGTAGGAACAGAATGGAAAATACAAATAGAATATTAAAGGAACAACTATCAGAAACACGAAATTAGTCAAGTGCAAAGGCATAAGAAAAATCATTCAAGAAAAAGACTCATGTAGTTGAAGTATTTGCAAGTAGTCCAACTAGCCCTGCTAGCTACAGTCATCTCTGTCATACTAGGGGGCTAAAATAGTCTGGCTAATGAAAACTCCAAGATTATAGACATATTATAGGGATCTAAATGGCTCTGTAGATTCAGCTGGAATCAAGCAGGGCTTGCAAGCCACATTTCAGATTTGTCCTCAGCTGACCCAAGTTGGTCCTTTTCTCAGCCACCAAACTGTCTCCATGTCCCTTGGCACTCTGCTCCTTTAGGATCCCATTGCCCTGAGCCCCACGGTGCTCCCAAGGCAATGCTCTGAGCTCCCATGGCGTGGCACTTCCCAGGACACAGAGTTTTTAGCTGTGTGGGGTGAAACCAGCTCTGCCTGGCAGGGCTGTGGCTGAGCTGTTGCTGGCTCCACGCCACTGTCTGCAGGGCCATCTGGTGCTGCTCTTCCCTGGCTCCCTGGCCATGGCAAAAGGTTTTGCCACCATCCTGAGAGCACCTGGAGCTGGGGATTAGCTGCTTGCTGCGCTGCCTTTATGCCATGCATTTGTTGTGTGATCAATAGCAAAGGAGAGATGGGCAAGGCATGAGTTATGAAATTATGTATTTGTGTATAGTCAGAACATGTGCACTTTATTCCTGGAATATCTGGCATGTCCAACAAACACAGTATTTAAGGACAAGGTGTAGTTTTAGGCATGCGACTAAACCTCCTGATGTTTTGTGCTTCTGTTAAGCATTTTCCAGCATACACAAAACCCTACGGAAAATTAGAATTAATTTTGTTAAAAAAATCCATTGCTCAAAAAAAAAAAAAAAGTTTGATAAATAAGCTAATAAAGAGACATATGAATAACTGTCTATTGTAATCTTATTTCAGTCTTCAGAAGAAAAACCCTGAGCTTCTGAACAGACCTTTTGTTCATCAAGTATAGCTTAAAGGACCTGTTTTCCTTAGATACTTAATATCAAATTAAAGTGAAGTGAAACCTGAAGTGAGACCAGAAATCCTAGTGGATTGCTGTGGTGGAGATAATTAGTGTTTCCTGAAACTGCTTCCCAGCCTGGAAAGGCTGAGGACACTAGGAGCTGCCTCTACACCCAGGCTTGACTGAGGCTTCACACGTGCTGGTTGTGCCTTCCAGGAAACTACTGTGCATAGTGACCAACAAACACTAGAGCTGGACAGGAATTTTCCACTGAAATCTCTTCTTTAACAGAAAAAAACCCCACAGTCACTTGTAGAAGCTACTGCCTCTCTCCCTGCCATAAAGCAAAAGTTAGGATTTTCATTTGCACGGTCTCCCTGGTATGGGAGAGTGTGGTGGTAATTGATGATGGAACCAGTGTGTCAGGGAAAATGTGAAGAACGCATTTTAGAATCTTCCATTTCATAAACACATCCATGTATTATTTCATATATGCATTCAAAGCTATAAAGAATGTGTTTTACACTGAATTTTATTCTATTTATTGGACAATAATTCACTTGTGTATATAACATACCTACATTAATAACATCATTGGGGGTTACAGTGATCCTATAAATATCTTGTTATACTTGCAGAGGTCAGAAAAATCCAGCCTCAAAACTACTCAATCAAAACACCCATAATCATCTAGTATAAGCATATTCCAAACTCATCTGTCAGCATATCACAGTGAGCAGAAAAATTACAAACAGGAACAAACGACAAACCACTGCAATGCCATCATTCTCCTCTACTCTGCCATTATTATTTTTTACATTGTGTCACTGGCAGAAACGAGTTGGTTTGGTTTTTTTCCAGCAAATTCTACTTCTTTATGTTGGAATGATGTTTGCTTCCTTTCCTGTTTTTTCATTTAAACAGCAAGTCACTCCAAGGTGTTCTACCACCCATGTCCTGAAGAAAACTCCTTTCTTCTTTTATTGCATTTTGTCCCTCATGGCCTTATCAATCAAAGTTTCCCTTAGAGAATTCTCTACTCTAGTTCATGCAGGTTGCACCTGGGGAGATGTTGTCAGTTCAGGGAGCCATGGAAGGAGGATTCCATGAGATTTTTGAACTGCAACTCATTGGGGCAAACTGGTAGGATGGAAAATGCAATTTAATATTGAAATCACACAGAAAATATGTTTTACTATTTCCACTTTTTTTTCCCACTAGATAGAAATTGTAATTTTTTGCCAGCTCCAATCAAAATATTTTTTATTGAAGCAAACAAAAAAACACTAATCTCAGATTTTTTAAAAAGAATACTTCAATGTTCAAGGAAAACATTAATACAACATGGACTTTATTTAATTATATTGAATAATGTTGCTATTTATATGTTTGTTTTTTAATAACTGTGGTTTAAGACTCAGTTCAGTCCTGATTTGAATACATATAAGTCCCATTGGCTGAATATATGCTTCTTGCTGTGATAACTCAAAATTTTCAAACCCAAAAAATACACTTTTTTTAATTACTATGCAAAAATCACAGAAATTGGAAACCAGTAACCTGGATAAATGCTAAAGGACTGATTTAATGAGAAGCTAGAAGCTACCTGTACTTAGGCACAAACTAGCAATTACTAATATTTTTTAAGAATTGCAACTGGTGTCTAGCCCTAGTTAGATTTCCTTGAATGCTGTTAATTTCCCTGGAGTATCATAGACAGAAGAAAATCCTAAATAATTATGAGATTCAAAAAGCCAAACAAACCAGAAATTTTCCATCCTATCTCAAAAAACAAAACAAAACAAAACAAAACAAAACAAAACAAAAAAAAAAAACAAAACCAAAAAAAAAACACAACAAAAACCACACATTTGGGAATCTAGGATTCTGAAAATTATTTTGGTTTGTGGCCCTTTTTTTCTTCCAGATGAAAAGTCCCAAAGTTATTATAGCATTCTCCAGTATTTTAGAGTATATAGATGTACACAGTGGATTATGCTGAAATTCTGGCCAGATTTGCCATTCTAAAGTTGGCACAGAGGTGATTTCAGGTGTTTGTGAAAGAAAAACACCCTACTTTCACCTGAATTTAGTACATGTAGATGCCTATACATAGACAACTGAAGCATCCAGCACCTGCCCACATGTAGCTCAGTTTGTTATTAAGAGCACCTCACACTGGTTTCTGTGCAGAGAAAAAAGAAAAAAAAAAATAAAATAAAGAGAGAGAGAAGATAATTTGATATTTCAGTGCAGGGGTTATGGCATTATGAAGGATAAGTGTAGCTTTATGGGGTCTGGGGACAGAAGTGTGCATTATATTTTGTGGCATTTGCTGAAAGAGAAACAGAAGCAGAAGCTGGTAGTTTGAAGTCCTTTACTGGGAAACATTGAGAGGCTGCTTTGGTCTGACACTTCCCAGGCTTGGAGCAGACACCTGTAAGCCTTGCAGCAGTGCCTGAGACCAGAGCATCCCTCAGCATCACATCTCATGTTGTAGTGTCAGGGCAGCTACTGCAGTCAATGCCTAGGAAAAAAGGTGCCTGGCAATGTCAGATTACATCCTGGCCTTTTAAAAGTACTAAAATATAAATTCCTGTTGCTGCCTCATAGTGCTTCTAGTGGGCTGACAGAAAGGATTAGGCATGAATTTAGGACTGCTATGGGTTTGGTGAGATTAATAATATCACTGTTTTCCTGGCTTAAGGGATATCTAGGATATGAGGGTAGCGTAAGAGAGACTACAGATTAAAGGGGAGGGGGGCAAAACTGTGGAGGAAGAAGTGAAGATAAATCAACTTCTTGAATAACAGGAGTGCAGCTGGATACAACAGAAGTAAAACTTCGTGTTGATTAAAGATGGGACAACTGCTGCCAGCTTTACCCATTTGTTAGTACAAGATATCAGTACTTTGCCTTGCATGAGGAGTTGCTGATAAAAGGCATACTTGCAGATTTGAGGGCTAACCAAACATACCTAGGTGCATGTTTCCTTCAGGATGAAGTCTGATCTACTTGTCTCCGCAGGGTTTATAATTGTCATTGCACAGGTCTGTACAAAAACAATAATAAGGCATTTCTTTGAGTTTTCATCTTCTTTCTAATATTTTGGGTTATTTGCTCTTTTGATGGCATATAAACTGCTTCATACCTAATATTAGCTCTGGTAGCCTACCTAATAAATAAAACGTCCCTAACCTCTTGGTGACCATATGGCATTACATATATTTAATGTGAACTGCAGATGTAACACTCAAAAAATGCCATCATCTTTTAGCTGATCTGGATGTTAGTCCACAAATGGAGAAACTCTCAGCCTCCTGTGAGGTACAGAACAAATGCTCTGTCAGGTACATCCTTATGAGCACTTGCCATGATCCCTAAGACAGTATTTGAAGCAGATTCTTCTTTTTAAACTCAGATGTTTATTTTGACAACAAAAAGAAAGTTTCAGACATACATTGTTCTGCCATAACCTATAGTTACACAAAAACAAGCAGTGCTAGCTCCAAAAGGCTGCTCTGAAAACTCAAGTGTGAAAAATAAATTTACACAAAGCCATCCTCCAACACTTTTGACTCACAATCCTTTGCAGGTGCTGAACAACATTTCTGGTCAGTGAAAAGGAAAACCAATCCAGCCTGGGCAATAATCTTTCCTGAAAGGCATTTATCAAGAATCAGGAGATCCCAGTTTGTACCCTTATACTCAACTAGTCTAATATTAGGTTTATATACTCTGAGTTTTTTAGAGAAGTGCTTTTTCTATTTCGTTTATTTTTCAGTTTTAGAAAATATTTTTAAATGTCAGATGAGAAAAATTTAGAAATTGGATGAACATTTACCTTTGATATCATGTCATAAAATTTGATATTTTCAGCATTTTTCATTATCTTCTAGTGTACAAAGATACTTCTTCCTCTCAGTTTCTAAAGTGTTGTTTAACTCTTCCCTTCACTTTCCATTTTATGAGCATAAAAATTAAGCAAGGGAGTGCAAGTGGGATACTCTGTATACTGTGCAAAGAAAATACAGTTGCAAACTTAAATGAATTTTCTGTGTGTCTACAGGAGCAGACTGAAGCTTGAACAGCCATGGATATGACCAGTCCAACAAAGGGCACAAAACTGCAGCTTTTGCAAAAACCTCATAGCAATGAGGTGGTTTTTTATCTCTTTCCTTGAAAGAAAGGCTCCACCAGAATCTGCATAAATCAGCTTACAAGGTTTGTCTATCCCACCTTGTTCTGGTCACACCTGAATATTTTGATCATTCATGATATATTCAGTGAAAAAGAGATATTTCTTCTTTTTTCTTATTTCCAGATTGCACTTTTTTAATAAGACAGAACAAGGAGGTGTACTGAGTTTAAAATCTAAACAAAGATGGCTCAATTTTCTACACTGATATTTTAGAAGAGACATAGCACAAATTCATTAATTCTACATCTGCATCACCACATTCAGTGCATGCTTAGTAGCTCTCCAGTGTGATTCATAGACATTTATCTTCTTCTGCAATGCCAGAACAATAAAAATATAAATTTTTACAAAGGCTTTCCCGTGCTGTAGTCAAGGACTGAGATTAATCAGTTAATTGAGAACAGCCACAACCCAAACAACCCTCCTGTGTTTAGCAAATGGATATAAATAGACTGATATTTGTCCCCATTCTCTCAGGTAAAGCTGTAACTATGGACCTTGCACAACAATTTTAGCAGGGATTCAGTAATATATCACATTTATCTAATATAAAGTTCACAGAAAGTACAATGGTCAGATTGCAAGGATTAATTCCCCACATTCATATCTTCCTTCCCTCAAGAAATCTGCATCTTGACAATGTTAGAAAAAAACTTAATTCATCACTAGAAACACCTTCCATTATTGTTTCTTTTCTCCATTTTTCAATTTTTTTTTTCCATGGAGACCTTTGAGAGTTCATATTGTGGTTTTGATCTATTTGGCTTAGTGTTCTAAGTTATATTGAATTTAATCATGGGGTCACCTGAACAAAGTGGCTTTGCTTTTTCTAATCTACTAACTGCACATTTTTGCTGAGATTGGAAAGGACAAGTCCTATTAGTACTCTGACACCACAGGTCAATAACTCTTTATTTCTTCTATAATTTTATTTTTCATTGTGCCATGCTTTTCAGTTTTCCAAGTTCATACTGGGAAATTGAAATCAACCATCACTACAGCTTGTTTTTTTTTCCTATTTTCCTCATGGTGTGCTGAGGATTGCTACTCTTTCCCTTATACTGATGGCTTGTTCCAGGAGCAGCCAGCATACTTTTACCTTACCTATCCCACTACTAAGATGTGTATGTACCAAACATAAAGAGTTATTTTAGAAGAAAACCTAATTTTTTTGGAAAAAAAAAAGCATTTCAGCAGACTCCTCATGTATTTCTAATCTAATTATTTGTATTTAATTAAATTTAACCTCATTGACAAACTCTTCAAGGACATCACAGGAACAGTTTAAGGACATCATCTGCATGCTGCACCGAATTCTCCATCCCCAACAACATCAACTTTAGAAAAAAAAAATTCTCAATGCTGTCACCTCATTATAAAAAACATTAAGGTTGGGTCTATGCAAGCCAAACCTACAGTCAAAGAAAGGATTAAAGTCCTCCTTGTGACTTTCAGGCTGCTATCCCAGGATGATTTTAAGCCCACTGCCAGTGGCAGAGCAAGTCTTCTCCCTCCTACCCCACAGTTTCCCCTTTGTCAGCCGTGCAGCCCCACAGGGAGCCAGCCCAGGAAACATGGTGTGTAGAAAACAGGAGAGGGCATCAAGAGCTGCTGGGAGGCACTTGCAGGTTGTACCCTGTTAAGACACAGTGCTGCAGGTGGCTGTGGCCTCTCAGTCCTTGTTTTCCATGGTTGTTCAGGCTGCTGAGCCCACACTCACCTGAGTACACGCACACACGCTGACAGCGGATGTAAAGAGACAGCAAAGAGCTTGGCTGTGCAAAGAGATGATTGAGTTAACCATTACAATTCAAATGTTCTCAATCCAAGCAAAACATTCAAAGAAAGCCTCTGTATCTGACTTTGTCCAACAGAAAGAGAAATCCAGAGCAGGGGTGAAGATGTACTTGACCTCACCTTAGTTTGTCCTTTGTTTTGCTGTGCCTGTAGATACTGCAAGTGCAGCCACAAATACAGTTTTGTTGCTACTCTGACTAAATGCTATAAAGCAACCAGTCTTCAAGGGTAAATGCCCATGAGGTTTATATTCACTTTCTGAAAATAACAACTCCTGATAACACACAGAAAAAGGGGTTTTTTTCTACACAAAATATATTAAATAAATAGCAGGATATCACTATTAGCAGAAAAGCTGCAATGCTACTTTTTTCTCCTGGAGGCTAATCAAAGTTTCCTCCTTATAATAGCAATGGTTTCTGAAAGAGATGACTAAATAATAAAACTTTTTTCTACAAGTTCATTGGAAAGGAACATCCAAATGTTCAGTCTGTGCTGCGCAATGAAGTTTTCTGTTGGTAGTTTCTTCCTTTGTACAGCCTGCATAAGTGTTGCATACTCTTATCTGGCAGCTTATATTCAAAGTCATTATCCTTCTATTAAACAAGAAAGTAATGCTCATTTAATGTCTAGGTCCTCAGACATATTTTTGTCTTTATGATTCCTATACTATTATGTTCTAATGATGATACCAAAGGTGATTATTCTTGTTTTGGAGGTGTGGGAGAACAGTAAAAATAGAAAAAAACCTCAGGTAAGTCTCCCAGAAAGAAGAGCAAATATTTTTGTTTTCACTTATTGTAACCTGAAAAAAATATTAAAAGAAGTTTTAAGAAATTGGTTTTTTGTATCTTCTTTTCAGATCACATGTCTGATAATGGCAAGGGTCTAAAAACTGAGCATGCCCATTAAAACAAATTACAATCAATTTCTCTCCTACTCACAGGGCATAGATTATCTTCACTTCTCCCATTTCACAGAGGCAATGTTTACCATTATAGGGCCTTGAAATTTTAAACAAAACACACTTTAGCTTCTGTCATAGCAGAAGTAATAAAATGCAAATTACTCAAATGGAGACACATCAATGTATATTTTACAATGATCTGAGTCAGAACACATAACTGATTCCTTTCAATTTACTCCCTAAATATGGTAAAACTCACTGGTAGAAAATTAGACCTGTTACCAAATACACAACACTCAAAAGAAAAAGATTTCCAGTTTAATCTGATCTTTAGTTTTCTTCCTTCTCTCCTAGTCAATATCTATATTTTAGATATTTTTCTGTATTTTAGTCTTGGTGGTGACTAATTTTTTATCTATAATTTTGGATATTTTTCTGTATTTTAGTCTATAGTCTTGATTGTGTATATCTTTGTAAGTATTTGTACATGTATATATATGCACTATATACATATATATATCAGTCTCCATATATATATATTTATAAAGAGGGATGCAAGTTATCATGGCTTTATATAAATCCATTGATTTAAAAGGGGAAAAGGGAGAATAAAATTAGCTTGGCATGACTGTGTGAGATTAGACACTAAAATGATCCTCCTGCAGTCATATTTAATTCTCTAAACAGCTTTAACTAATTTGCTTAGGCACACTACTTTTTAGTGTGATGAATGAAAAAACATGCAGCCTCTGTGTTCATTTTTGGTGACTATTCAAACCGCTAAATTCAAACCTCTTTTCTAAATTCGTTCATCTTTGTAACACTCTCTTTACTTACTCAAGCTGCCATTTTAGGCAATAGCTTTTGCTGGAAGTGCTCATATTCCCTAAATTTATTAATTTAAACAAATTAAGTGATATTACATGACTAGCCACCCATGGAATTAAACAAAAAATTCCAATATCAGACAATGTTTCCCCCCCGAGTAAAAACAAACAACAAACAAACAAAAAAACCAAAAAACAAAACAAAAAAAAACAAAA
>WEIU01014008.1:9603-57214 GCA_013389925.1 Aegithalos caudatus | reverse complement strand
GAAAAAACCCACAACCCCCCACAACCAACCAAACAAAAAACACAAACAAAAAGCAGGTAGCATTTGTGTACATATTCGGCCACATAAGAAAAAAAAAAAATCAGTAGCCAGATACCTAAATCATCAGAGGCGAAGTTTTTAAGTTTTGTTTTCACTCTGTTCTAGGTATTGAATAAGTTAGAAAGACTATTTGTACTGATTTGAATACAGAGCTCATGTTGCTACTAAGGGAAGAGCTGGTTCTAGGCTTGTTTGGTATTTTTTCACCCTATTAAAGTATTTTACCACATGCAAATCAATGGAATCAGCTATTACTTAGTCAAAGAAGCCTTTACTCCTGAATTCTTTTCTCTGTCCCCACCCCATAAGCTTCTTCGCCTCATGAAGACCAACCAGTAACCAGAAGTGCCAAAAAAAAATTAGGTGGGCTAGGTATTCAGGTAGGCCAAGTGCTTTACCTTATTCTTTGTTCCCTAAAGAGTCATATACAAGATTTGCAGCTAATGACTTTCCCTCTGGTCACTGATGGAAATCCAGCCCAACCCAACCCCATCCTGAATAATTGTAGGCATTCTGGCCAAGCAAGGGTGCTAAATAGTTGGGGGGTTAGGTTTAAATAGACAGGCAAGTCCCCAAAAAAGTTAGTTTGTTGTGAATTTGTGTGTAATGGTTTCACTTAGCAAAAGGATACTTTCCTGTTTCCTGGTAGAACCAGTCTTCCTATGTGATCACTACAAAAAACAAACAAACAAACAAAACCAAAAAACCTTTCATTTTTGTTACCAACTGCTGGGGCAGACTGATCCCTCACTGCTATTGTTTACAACCATTTTGTCACCAGTGATTTTCTTATATTTTATTTAAATTCAAATGGAGAGCTAGAATACACCTTGTTAGATGGCTTAGATAAGCAGTCCAGACATGCCTAGCAGGTAAACCATCCAGGCAAATGAAGCATTTTTGCTTATTAGCAGTAGCACCTTTCTGGTACCTTTCAGGGCACTTTTGTTAAGGTAATAGTTTTTTCTCCATCCCTACTCATTCTGTACATGTACATGTGACAGACCCAAATCACAAGTAACATATTATTTGCTTTGATAAAGTCAATATTAAAAAAAAAAAAGTATCTAACTAGAAGTCATTTTCCTGTTTTACTCACTAACTATTACTTTGTGTAAACTGAATAGAGATTGCTTACTGAGGACTCTTAACAGCAGCGCTGCAATTATCTTTGGCAAACTTCTGGCAAGTTTAGATATTTTGTCTGAAAATTGTACGTGGAAAAAGCAAATGCAGGCTGTGGAACATTTGTAGTATATTATCACAGATTTTTGTTTAGTGTACAGTTGCCCAAAAGTTCAAGGATTTCAAAAGCGTAATGTAATTTAGCACTGTAGAAGACCTATGCTATCCTCTGCTGTCATTAAAATCAATCCAAATTTAGCAAAATATGTTTAAACTGGTGTAATTCCATTCTAAATGCAAAAAATCTAGGCCATATATTTCATGCTGCTGCTAACACTGCCAGAACCTGAACATTAATAAGGTGCTAATTAGGAACTGCCATTTTAAGTCTATCGTGCTTTTGCATGTGAATTTACCATATGCTCCAGATCAGATTTCCTACTGTGAAAAAGTTGAGATGGCTCAAGCGTATGATGTGCAATAAACCACTGCTTTTCAGTGTCCTCTTCTCTAAAAATGCCTTTCATCTACTGAATGTAAGTGTGGTTTTTGAGAGGATTGCCATATGTTCTTGCATCTTTTTTTGCTTATCTGCTCAAGAAACCTGCTTTGGAAATTCATGGTATAGTGCTAGAGAACTGTACACAATTTATACCAAGAGACTTCATTCCTCAGGCATTTAACAGGGTCTATTTATTAATATTAGAGATTTGCAGCAAAATGAAACACATAATCAATGCTGTTGTCTGTTGTAATATGTTAAAATTATTTTAAAACTACACTTCATTCCACTTTTTCATTTTTTTTTGGTGTCCCGATATCAAAAGTATAAGAAATAGCTGATATTACAGACAAGCCACTTGTCCCACGTAACTTGCATTTGTAGCTTTTTGATCCTAAATTAAATCACAGTAAATAGGAACAGTCTTTTTCTTGTCACAGTAAACAGACTTTCCAAACTATGTATTTCTCAGAACATAGGTATTGTATGCAGAGCTGAAAATGAGAAGGCAGCTTTAATTTGTAAAGAAACCCAAACCCCACAAAGTTCAGTTTGACAGTCAATTCCATGACAGTCAATATTTCATCTTGTTGTTACAAAACTAAGCCATTATGTCACAACAAAGCCTAAAGGTGTTGAAAACCAAATGCCTTTTGGAAGTTTGCAAGGCAAAAAAAAGCATGTTCTGGACAACATCAACAAAAGTGCCAGTAATTGAGATCTGACTCTACTTAGATTTGTTGACTCACTGTGAAAATTCAATGCTCAACATAAATCAGGATTTCCCCTTTCTTACATGTGTTGATATGGCCTACTGGTAACATCACAAAAAATGTATCCTGCAGCTCTTAATCTTGTATATTGTCCCTGGACATAGATCCACATGGGTTCATTAGGAGAAAAAAAAAATATATGGGAGAAAAGAACACAAGGTCAGATGCCCTAGGAAATGTTTAAGATCTTCTGAGAGTGTCTGAAATTCAGCCTGCCCTTCTTAGCTGTCAACAGCTTTGTGTTGAGTATCTAGACAAGGTTTTTGTCTGCCAAATTTGGAAAAACAGACTTGATCTGCTGTCTTGTGATACAGAGGGAAAAAAAAAATCTCTATTTACACCTTGTAGGAGGCACTAAGTATTTCTTAGTGTCATTAGGGCTGGAAAAGAGCTCTAGGATCATCAAGGCCAGCCATCAAACTACCAGTACCACCACTAAGCCATGTTCTAAGCACCACATCCACACGTTATTTCAACACTTACAGGGATGGTGATTTCACCACTTGAAATGTCAGCCTGTTTCAACATTTGACCACTCTTTCACTGAAGATTTTTTCCCTAATGTGCAACCCAAACCTTCCCTGGCTGCATCACAGAAATTTCAGCAGGGTAGTGTTAGCCAGAGGGGCTCACAGGCACCACTCCAGCAGAGGTGAAGCTGATGGAGCAGCACAGGACAGACAAGACATAGGACTAACTTATCTGATTATGGTAATCCCTAACTGATCACCTCTCTAGCTGGGTAACAGGAGTGCCAGTTTGAAATCAAGCCCACAGGCAGAAAATCACGTAATTGCATTGTCCCAAAAGCAACTTGGCAGAGAGCTAGTGACTTAAAAAGTCATGATATCCCTCACAGACTCTCCCTTGTGCTGGACGGAAATGAAATGACATATAGCTCCACCTGGGGTGATGTGTGAGCCAAGAAAGATCAGTGTCATTGTACCATCAGGTGTGCTGGCAAATTATGCTTCTGCTCATTCTTTATCTTCATCCATCTCTTGACACTTGTCTGCACAAGATGGGTTTTTATTGGCTCCTCAGAGCTCCCTCATGAATTGCACATAAAGGGATCATAACTCCTGAGCTTAAAAGAAGAATGGAGTGACCTCCTCCTCACACTTTTAACCTGGGAAGGAAAAGGTCTTAACTTTGCAAATAGGAACACACCTTTCTCAAAAGCAAGTTATATGTTTCTTAGCCTATTTAACCAAGAAATTATTGACACATGAGAGGAAATGATGAAAAATACCACCTCGGAAGAGAAGCTTTCACAAACATTTATTTACAAGAAGAAATAAGTTTAAGTGGATATTATTGTACACTCCGAGTTAAAATCTTTGTCATAATTTCTTTATGACATAGTGAAAGTGAGAACATTAATATTAAGTTCCTTCTATGTCAACTAACAGGAAAAATGATAGCATGGAACTTACAGATTAACAGGCTTGTTAATATCTGAATCAATACTGCAAATCATGATAGCAGAACTGGCTACTTATTTCTTGGAAAAAATAATCAGCAAACCAATAGCATCATTAGATGAAACAAAAAATATCCCGGCTTTTTCTGGCTGGTTTAGGTAGATATCTTTTTGTTTGCCTGGAGGCACAAAACATCCCCACAGAGTGAAACACCATGACCCTTTAAGAGAAAACATGAAATATGAAATTGATATTATTAATGGAGACCTTAAAAAATGTTCAAACCAATGGTATTTTAAATAATACTACACAGCAAGATCACATGTCATAGAAGAAAAGTGGAAGACAACCCTAAGAGAATTCAGTAAGTGTTTATAGACCACTGTAATAGCATGAGCATACTCTCTGGGGAAGTGACTAGAGTTCAAAAACTCAAAACTTGAGGGTAGCTCTGCTGATTCTTTAATTGCTGCACCCCTCAATGAAAAGGAAACTACGACAGAAAGTAAAACACCATTCTTGGAATTCCTGTGCTTCTCTCAGGGCTGCACTGTTGGCATTTGTTGAGCAGCAGCCCCAAATCCAGACCTGAGGGAGGAGCCCTGCTGATGCTGGGCAGTTTCTTGTCCCCAGAATCCCTCAGACTGGGAAGCCCTCTGGTCCATGCCTGTGTCGCTCCATCCCTGAAAAGCATCCTCCTCTCAGCTCACCAAAATACCTCTCTGCAGCTGACAAATTTGTGCTAGCAGGCAAAAATATCTCTGCAGGGGAAGTTTACAAGTACTTGTCGGCATAGTGTATAAATAAATGTTGCTCTTTCCAGATTTACCCAGGGTATGCACCTCTCATATACCCTAGGGCCCACCCATAACTGCAGAGTCCCAAAACACCACAGTGTACATCAGAGATTATATTTAACTGTGTTAGAAAAATGCCTGGACTTGGCATAAGAAAAGAATGGTGATTTTAAGCACAAGACACTGGACAAGGTCAGGGAAGGGTGAGGTTTGTCTCAGCAGCAGCAGACAGCTTTGGTGACCTTGAAGAGGTGTTTGCACCTCAAGTCCACTCCTTTGTAAAACAGTTCTGTAAGGTCTGCTTGTCTGTCTGTCTCTCCCTCTGTGTTGCTGTTCAGACTGTAGCTTCCTCACACTAATTCTAATTTTGTGCTGTATGTAAAAAGGCTCAATCTGCAGTCAATATGTGTTATGTGATGGAACTAAGTACTTATTGTAGGGTGTTAAAATGAGACTGATTTTCTTATGTGTGTGTGCAGGATGGCAAGAATCAGAAAGGAAAAGACCTCCAAGCCTAGCCATCAAGTACTTCCAAATCTTGGCCTACTTACTGAATTTCAGACTCACTTGGACCCATCTTTGTCATGAACATCCCTGCTTGGATGATTTTCAACTTTATTTGAAGGACCTTATGGCCCTCAGTTTTTTGGACAAAACAACCTAATACAAGACCTTTCATAGCTTTCCATTGGCCATGGAAAGAAAACATCAGAAAATTAGTATTTTGGGTGATGGAAAAGCTTTCAGAGAGAGTTTAATATGTTAGGGGAATGAGAAAAGCAGAAAAACTATCAAAGTAATATCATGGTGGAGATGCAATTCAGGCAGCATATCAAGAAAAGTGAGGGCAAGAAGAGAAATGTTGCACTTTGAAAGCCTCATAGGCTGAAACACAAAGTACTTTCATTCATTTGCAGTTAAAATTCACCCAGTGTCAAAGGAAACAGGCAAAAATTGCCTTCACCCCCACCCGCCTTTGTGTTTTATACCCCAGGACAGCCCTGAGCAGTCTGCAGGGGAAAGGGGAGGAAAGGGGAATGCACAGAAGTGTCCAGGTCTGACCTTTCATTCCTTCTGCCTGAGAACCCCAGCAGTTTCTTCCTGTCTCATTATCACCACACATTTCAGCTGCTCCTATGAGGACTGGCATTCTTGTTCTCTGCAGTCAGTCAGTTATTTATGGAGCACGATTTTCTTCCTAATTTACAGCAGTTTCTCATGGAATACCTATGTAGAAACCTGCTTACTCTTGCTCATATCATTTTATTTTTATAAACTCTTGTGTTAAATTATAGACCAACCCTATAATCTTTTATACCAATTTAGATGTTTAATTCCAAGATGAGTAAAAGAGAAGGAGTGACATCTTGGTGTTACTGACCTCAGGAGTAAATCTCTGTTCTTTTTCTTGAAGTTCATGCAAGCTATGTCAGAAGGGTTCAACTAGTCCACAGGTATGTGATTCACATGACATTTAGTGTAGCTCATGAAAACACAGTAAAAATAACTTTACACAAGTGTGTCATGGGTTGACCTTGTATTCTCCAGGCCCCTTCTGTCTCCCAGAAACACATTAGATGTGGTTTTATTTTATATCTTTTTCATCAGAGACATGGCTGCTGAACTCTTCAGTCATCAGTAAACACTCCTCAGAGTAGGTCCATTTATTTCTGTACGGCCATTTATAAAACAAATTACTGTGCATGCAAGGCAGTATCAATGACAACTGCTCTCTGCAAATAAGTACTACCTGAAGGCTAAGAAACCTGGTGAAAGCACTGCTTACTTGAATAAAGAACAAAGTTTGTGTTCAAAGTGTGAACATTTTGTTTATTCAAGCAGCATTTAATCCAAGCATGACAACAATCAGATTTTTACTTCTGTTTTCCATCACTCCAGAGCCACGGTTTGCAAAATGAAAAATGACTTATTGCTTTAGAAGTTATCCCCATTTTTCCTTGTGATGGTTGGTTAGTGTCCATGGACTCCTGTCTAGTAAATCTTACAAGGGGTGCAAGTGAATTATCCTTCATTTGTTTTCAGTTCCTAGGAAAATAGTTTCTTTACCTGCTCCTTGATTTAAAATGTAAACAAAATTTTCATGAAGTCTCAGAGAATAACTTAGCACCAGCTGATCATATTCTATGTTACAATATAATAAGCCTCTCATGTTGCTGCTTCAAATCCTATTTTCAAAAAGTCAAAACTTTTCATGCCATGGAATCAATAGGAAGATGAGAAATGTTCACTCACTAGAAATTAATTTGGTATTCATCACAACAACATTTATCATAATTTATTCATTTGGCATTCCCGTGGCTGTCACACGTAAGAGAGTTCGATTATAATGTACACAGCTAATGAGCACATAAAGTGTTACTGAATCAACATTACTGTGCAACATATTCTTATTTGCAGTATTCACGTACTTCAGGTTTTAATACAAACCAGGGGAAGAATAAAGGAGAAGCTTTGCAAAGAAAACAAAAATTACATGCACGTGTGCTTTTCCACTATCTACTGTGTAATACCACTTCATTCTAGGTACCTGCTGCTGCCCACCTAGTTTATGTGCATTGCTTTATACAATATTTCCAACTCATCATTCTCTACATTTTTGGGGTTTTTTTCCAAGGTACATTCACTTACTTTTATTTTTTTTACTTGCATACTACGTGCCTCCTTCCTACTGTGCTCCTGCAACACTTCAATTTCTGCATTTTCAAAAGAAGAAAACTGAATTTGCACTTACTTTTCTTGGTGGGATGAGAAGGGCAGTAGCCTTAGTTTACAGAACAATTCCTGTTTCAGGTTCCAACCCTGTTGTTCATAGTGAGTTTTTTATGTGGATCCACCTCAAGTCCCCATTCCAGAATTTGTGCAGAAATCGTGAAAAATCAGCAAATTCACAGCAATGATATCAAGCATTTCAAAGCATATTGTGCATTTTCTTTAATCCTTTTACTATACCCACCCTTTCCACTAAACTCTGCAGCACAAAATTTTTTGAAGTTAGAAGAATAAGATTTTGCTGCAGGTATTTAGACAGCCTAAGATTAGATTTAAGGCTATTTGAGCAACTGGTCTAAAAAATTAGATCATTTATTTGGTATCAGCACTGAAAACTGTTAAAACAATGGAAAAATTATAAAACATAGTTTTGATTGAAAGTGTGCCAAATGGCTGTTAAAAATGTGATATTGTAAGTATAACTAACTCAAATGTAGTAATTTAAGGTGAGTGCAAGGAACACAGCTTTTTTTATACTGGAGTTGTTGTTTTTGTGTTTTTCTTTCCTCCATTACAGTTATCATGCTTCCAGCTGTGTTTGCTTAAGCCTTGAAACATATTTGGGCCTGGTAACCAGCTAAATAACAGTATTTCTTGTTTGTTAGAATTTGGGAGCAGCATAATGAGAAGAGGAAATCTTTATCAGACAGAATCAGCGAAGCCTTGCCTTCACCGAGGTAACACAAATATTTGTGTGTGATTGAAGAAAAAGAAAACAGAGATTGCAAACATAGATTCTAAAGAGACTGTAAAGAATATACAGTAGTGAGAGAGACAGAAAGTTAAAGGGCTAAGACCTCTTGTTATCAAAATGAGAGTCCCACATCAAGGGAGAGCCAAAACTGCATCTACAATCCCTTTTCAGTCTCTAGTATAAAAGGCATATCTACTGCAATTTTAAAATAAGGGTAGGATATAAAAAAATGCCGATATAAGACACTACTTTGGGTGTATTTTAAAGTAACTTGAAGCTTGTTTCTTTTACTGCTTTACTTCCCTTGCAAAATTATCAGCATACAAAACCGGAGAGATCTCTGACTCCCTGATGTCTGGTGAGGTCATAGGACTGGAGAGAGCTGGAACTGCCAAAGCTCTTTCTATACAGTAGGTGAAATGGTCACAAATTAGATATACCAGCTGAACATCTCACATAATGTGCAAATATATAGTGGGCTTTAAATGAAATAATCCTTACTGTGTCTTCTAAATCCCTTCCCTGTCCCAAATATATTGCTTTCTTGGAAAACATTTCCCCTTTCACATCAGTGATTCTATTGCCAAGTCCTATGTGCTAATCATCTGCAATTCAATTTTGGGGAATATGTTCAGCTGCTTAAATTCTCTGCTCAGCAGACATGCTCTGGGTTTTGTTTTCTACCAAAAATTACAAAAAAGTGTTTGAAAGGTACTGAACAAGAATGGAAATATAGCTGTTAGCACTTTTAAATGTTTTCCTCTAATCACATAACTGGAAGAGCATCCATTTAACCAAATGCTACTCCCAAGTCAGCAGTCATACCTGTGCTCCATATGACTCTTCTGTTACTTACAGATCTTTATTTGCTCTAAATAACAACCGCAATAATACCTGCACCTCTATTTTATTATATTATCAATTGCTGCTTTTTGTTCCTTCAGTGTTTTTAGTACAGCGTAAATGACCCATTTGATAAGAGTTAAATACAGGAAGGTAAAACCAGGTCATATTATCGTGCCAGAAATGTGTGCACAGTACACGACATAAGCTGCAGCCCAGCAGGGGTTTAGGCTTTATTGACAAGCCTGAAAACAATATCTCATAAATTCATTGCACATAATTCCTGAGTAATCAAGGATTTTGAGCATTTTTACGTATTTTTAAAAATGAAATATTCATATTACAGATTGAAAATAATGAATGTTATGATTGGGAGAAATGTATCACTTATATGTACTCAAAGCCTTCAACCAAACCCTTTCATTAAAGAAGAATAATTTCAGGGTAAATGTTATAGACTTTGGAGTCTCCTTTAAGTAGAAATCTTCAGTTTATGCAAAAAAACTTACACTACCATTTGTTTTTAATATAAAATACATTTAAACAGAACATAAAAGCATACTGAAGTCCACCTGAGACCAGAACAACTCAGTTTAAGGATGTACAATGATAGAAGAAGGGCTTAGAGACGTATGTCTATGTTCACCATTTGCTCATATAATTTTACAGAGTCCAAGTTTGCAAAGAGAAAAGTGCATAGCCCAGCCGTCATCTGACCCAGTGGATCCAAGGCAAAGCGACATGACAACACTCCTGGAATAACCTTGGCTCACCCACCTTGAGTCTTCTGAAATCCCATCATATAGCACCAGACCTTCTCAAGAACAAATTGCCTTTTTCCATGTCTTCCCATGGCTGATATCACTGGAAGATCTTCCTGGAAAGGAGAGCACAAGGATGCTGAGCATGCACAGGCACACCCAGGACCTGCCATCCACCTCTCAGGGAAGTGTAGCCCGGGCCCTTTGCTAAGAGGCAGCAGAAGCTTGGCTTTTCCTCTTTTCCATATTTCAGAGCTCTCCCAAAAGCGGTGATCTTGGATCTCTGCTCAATTAGTTTGGATTACAGGAGATAATTCTGTCTGCCAAGTATTGAACTGTGCAATGTAGGCATGTACATTCCAACTACTTGGCTGAATGCCCTTTACAGTAACCTTAATTCATCCTACACTAAATTAGGACATCTAAATCACTGCCACCAAATCACCAAACAGCTCACAGGACAGTGAGGAAAAGAACACATTTAATTTTCCAATAAGCTTTACTATTTACCTGTTCTCTCAGTGAATTGCTATGTGTTTCCTTATAACATTGTTCCTTGTTCATTAATATAGTATCCCCTTACATCTCTATTCTCTGTCCCCTATAGAAATCTTTCAATAAGAATAAGATTGTTCAAATGATTTTTAGCAAAGCATGAACACGGCCAATGTCCACTCTCATTTTCATTAAATGATCTATGCCTTTTTCTATATCCTATTCTTATGTCCTTGTGTAATGCTGAGCAACAGGTTACTTAATTTTTCAGGCAATGTAGCTTTCATTTATATTTTATTAATTTAAACTGTCCTTGTCTGTAGGGAACATGCAACATCCATATAATAGATTTTGTGGGTCTATTGTTTCTGCACTGAGAATCAGGATAAAGGACTGGAAAAGACAGTTATAATAAGGATAAAAGAACAGAAAAAGACAGTTACATTTTAATAACTTACTGTACACACTTAGACACCTCTTTGAGAACCTCTTTTCCTCCATAGACTGGACTCACTCTTGAAAGATCCCTGGGTTCAAATGGCAGCTAAGTATATTTGATTGCCTACAAAACTGATGTAATTCTACTGTCTTAAGTCTTCAGATAAGGATAATAACGTTTCAATCAGTATTAAATAATTTGGAATATGTTCTGTCAGCGGAAAAACATAAGCATAGATTCAACTCTGTGATTCCAAGTAGAGGTGAAATTGAACTTCAAAAGGCAAATCACATAACATGTGAAAGATCTAGGAAGAATAAGGTCAAATGCAACTCAAATTTTACTATGCTGTCTTTGTCCTGAGGAAAACTGATCTAAATCATCAAAACTAACTGATGTAGAGTGTATCTCTCTGATGAAAATGCCCAAAATTGCCAGGAAAAATCTCTAAACAGGTGCTGCTGATCAAGAACCAAGTTCAAAAAGTGTTAAACATATAGCCTAGCTCTGTCAGACTGCAACTCTGAGGGACATAGTGCCTGAAGTCAGTTTATTCAATCCATTTAATCACGGCTCTCTTGCTATGGAATGAAATGAACCAAAGACTGGATGTAGTCACTACCATGCAGTGCCAGAACCATTGCATTCAACTAAAACTGGAGCTTTTCTGCATTTCTGTTCTGTGCCACAGTCTTCAAGTTCTTCTGTACTGAAAGCAGCTACTTCTTTTTTTTTTTCTTTATCTAGTGCAATAATGTGTGATGACCCATAAAATTCTGCAAAATATCATTGATGTCAGTGGTTAAAATGCAAGCAAATATTAATATTAAAAATGCAATATACAAAATATCCATTTTAATTAGTACATCTGACATATCAAAAATCAATACTTAAGTAGTAAAAAATTCTGCAGTTTAGGCTACACTCCACATAAATGATAATTTCAAAATTAAGACATGCAAATTTAATCAATAGATTTAAATCTTTATATCACTTGAAGTACTTGAATTACTTCTAATCAGCCTAGTAAATTGAAAGTATCATTTAATTGTTGTTTCTTCTCCCTCTTTGAAAGACAAGCCCACCTTCAGGCTAGATTTTGCTTAGAATAAAGTAGATTATCTGCAACTTTTGCTTTTCTTGTTATTCTTGACAATTAAAGATACATTTTAATGTCATGAAAATAAACATCCCAGATATTATTTCATAATTTAATAAGCTGGAGCTGAATCAATGGATTTTAAAAAATAATATTGGTAAAGTTTCATTTTCTCATTATAATAAGTTTTAAAAAGCTGAATTATTTTGCTGCTGATGAGAGATCAGCTTTTATATTTAGATTAACCTTTAAAGCTCTGTGTTTACAGAATTATTTTAAAAATTGCTCATTTTGTGAAACATGCTGTATAAAGGTCTCATGTTTTGGTAACTTTTGGTATGAACCAAACATTATAAAAAGTTAAAATTCCTCCTTTTTTCCCTCCCCATTTTTAAATTTAAAATCTACATGTTAACAATGTTGTGACAGACATCTGTTAAAATATCTGCAAGACACCTTGAAATAAAATTCATACTGAATTTTAGCCCTGAAATACATTTTATTTTACAGAATGTTCATCAACAACTTGTTGAATGTACTTCTGAAAAAGGGCAAGAAAGACCAAAGCCCCAGTTTTACATTTTTACATGAAAAGTCACACTGACATTGATCAAACTAATCTCTTACTTGATGATTATTTACATCTGTAATTAGTGTGATTCTTTTCAATGTATGTTCTAGAATTATATCTGTACAGTAATAATTACATATGCAGTTAAAAGTAACTTATACATTTTTCAGCTAAATATATAGCCTGAACATTTTCTGGTTAAATCCTTTGACAACATGCATAAAGCCTATATTTCCTTTGAAATGGACAAGTGGAATTATGTTATGGAAAAAAATGACAGTTTCATTCTTATTCCTTAAAGTTGTCTATGGTAAATGCTGTGTGGGAAAGCCCCACACTTTCAAATGGAGCAGAACTTCTTTATAAATTCTGGTATGCCACTACCCAGCTATTTAGCCTGCAACAGTATTGTATTTATATAAATAAACTTGTATTTATATAAATAAACTTGTCAGTGACATATTTGAATTTTAATTCACACAGTTTTCCCGTAAGCTACCATAATTACATAAATAATTATAACCTGGAGTTAGTAGTAGCTTGTCTTCAGTAAAAAGTAAGCTTCTAAGTCATGGACAATGGGATCCTTAGGCATTGACATGATGTGAACTGGGTCAGCAATCTCTTCTTTCCACAGATTTCAAGGACAAAAATCATATGACACACTCAAGGAAAAAAACCCCAGGCATGGTGACAGAACCACTCTTGTATTCTCTGACACAGATGAGTCACTCCAGCAGGACTTTCCAGGGCAAAATATTTTTGGACAGGGGAGAGAGCAGAGAATATGTTTAATCTCTGAACTGTACACAGGCTGTTTCATAGTCTCAGCACAGTGACTTCCTAGAAGGTAAAAACAGCCACAGATTTCTGGCACTGGTCAGGAAGCAAACAACATTATTTACTTCGTGGTGTTGTGAGGACCCTCAGTCACATATTCAGCAGCACCAAATCCTCAGTGTAAGATCAACTATCAGCTTGAACTCACAGGTTGGTGTGAAGGTAATTTCCTTTTCATATATGTAAATCCAGTAGGAATTCTGACTTAAAAATTGAGTTATTCCCTCAAACCTACATATCATCGCTGACATTTGGTGGAAAAAAATAAATCCCACAATGACATGTTAGAACTTTACTATGCATCACCAGCCCCTCATTTAATAAATCGTGTTAGCATGACTAAAGAAAGCTCTAGCAGGCAGCTTTTGAAGACTGGGCCTGCAACTAGAGAGTGGGCAGCAGCTATTTTTTTATTTGCAGAAAACTCAGGTTTTACTTATTTTGCTAACAAATGGGAACTATGTCCCATACTATACTTTAATGTCCTTTGACAAGGGTGACAAAGCACTGTTCAAGGAATGGTGTGACACCCACCCCTTCTATTCTCCTCAACTCACAGATGTTATGTAGAGTGCTTGAACACACAGGTGTTGTCACCTATGTTCCTAGAGGGTCATGGGAGGACAAAACCTAAAGAAAACTGAAAGAAAAGCACAGGAATAGTTTTCAATTTGATTCAACTATAACTGTGAACTGTTCCTGGAAACTTCAAGTCATAGCCCAGCCCTTGGAATGTTTGATATGGCTTGCAGTACAGATTTTAACTGTTTTTAGGATGGGGAATGGTCATCTAGCTAACATACATTTATTTTTGCTATCCAGTTGAATAGAGTGCTGTGAAGAATTTTTACCTAAGTTTCATAGGCATTCTGTATGAAAAAGAAAGTTCCAAATTCTGATATTTCCAAATTTTCATGTAATTCAAAAGGACCATCGTTCTTTCCAGAAATTTAATGTATTATTTGCTGTGTAAAAATCTATACTGCTTATATTTTCTCATAGTTTCCAACTTGTATGCAATAGTTAAAATTTGGCAGCAGTCAATATTTTATTTACTAATAGAAAGATCATTTAATACCATCTCTGAACAGCTGTGTTCAGGAATCCACATATTGTCCAAAACCAGTCAAGTTATGGGCATTTCACTGATTTTTCAGACTAAAATGTCAGTTATTTATTTACTTTACTAGATAATGTGTGAGCAATCAGTTATCCTCTGACCTCAGATCCCCTGGGCACTTCCCCACTGTCAGACATTTCTGCAACTACATGTTTTTTCCCAACATCAGACTAATGCACTAGGCTTGTACACATCCCTTAAAATGAAAAAGCTGAAACAAAAACAAGAAAGGTGCCACGTCCAAAAAAGCTAATCTTTGTTTTCCATGTTCCTCTGCAAAACTCTGGGGTGGGGGATCATTGTTTTTACTATGTGCTTGAGCTTCATGATATTATACATCTGTAANNNNTTTTTTTTTTTTTTGAGACTGAAAGCTTGAACTCTGTTCTCTAAGGCAAAAAATAATCTTTTCAATGAGGCAGGACCTCAAAGGACCCTCTGTGATTCTGTGGCAGACCCATCACAAATATGAGCCCTAAGGGTTGTTTATTTTCCTATAATTAATTGTTTGAGAAGGTAATTTTAATGAAATACAGAGTAATTGGACATCTTTTAATGGTTAAACACTGAGCTTCCTGGAAATGTTTTCCCTATGTATTTACACAGGAACATCTAAAGTGTAAATATAGTCCCGGGGTAGTTATCTCACACTGTAATGGATTTAATACAGTGGTTCAGATTCAGAGTTGACATAAGTGTTTTGCAAATATAGTGCCATTAAAGTCAATGAGGCTAAGTCAATTTACACCAGTTAAAGGTATGACAGTGTGTACAGAAGATTTTTTTTGGCATAATCATCCTGGGTTTGACAGCTTCATGGGCTGAGGGAGCCTTTAATATAATTGTGGTGCTTCCCATAAAATGGATTTCTTCTGACATACAGAGGAAATGTATGGGGGAAAGGAGAGCAAAAAAATAGTAAAAATCTGGTTATGATACAATAACGTTGAAAACATCTGCATTACAAGAATAATGAATGTATTGGTGGATGCCTTCACTTTTCAGGTGTGTGGGCAGGAGACTTGGACTGCCTCAGCTGTAAGAGCTGTACAGTGATATGCTTTGTATTTCTATTTTGCCACAACCCATAGCCATAAAAAGAAGAGTGTATCTCACTCAAGCCCACAGACCTAAAGGTGTTGTTAAGCAACAGCACGACACCCCGGGAAGAAATCACTATGATAGCCACCTGAGGGCATGCTAGGAAAAGAAGAAATTTGAGTCTTGTGTCCAAGTGTGGCTTTCATTCCCTCAAATTCAACAAAAACTTCTGGGAATTATGTCTTTTATTTGTATTTATTTGGTTCAATGTTTTCCCACAGATTATTTACCTTTCATTTTTGTGATTCACTGGTTGGGAACAAAAAGCATCAGAGGCAAGGACCTGAAAGGAGATGTGCTGGGCTATAAAAACAAGTTTGCTGCTCTTCTGTGAAATACAGCCTTCTGCTCTGGGAAGTAGTTCTCTGTAAGCAGGAAACGTGAACAGAAAAGTAAAATCATTTTTTTTCCAATTATTCTAAACAGTTTAATGTTTTCTTTGTTATTATTTTTTACTACTCTCCTCTAACTCCCTCCTCAAATCCCCATCAATGAAGAATATTTGCCCTGATTATAAGGGCCCAACATCCAAAAGGCAATTTTAAAATATATACAGGTTACATATTTGGCCTCATTTTCTGATTTATTTCCTCATGATATTCACTTTGCCTAGTTGTCATGATCTTTATTAATAAAGCTAGCTGACAAGTTAAATTTACCTGATATCACTACCTGGCTTTTAATATAAAAGTATTGAAATAATACAACATTAAAAATACTGTTACCTATTAACAACATTTATCCTGTTACTGAAATAAATACTGACTTTTATTTACTAAAGGCTTTCTTGTTGCATTAAAAAAAAAATTTTAAACTACGCTTGGGCAAATTCAGGTTACTTTTTTTGTGTTATAAATTATAAAAGAAATAAAATAGAAACTATTTCTATGTGATTGTGAATCTATTTTCCCAAACTGTGTTGGGAAAGATAGTGGCACATATTTGGTGTAAAGTGTAGCACTACATATTCATTCTTTCAAAATACTTTTTGTACATTTTCTGAATTTTACAACAACCTAGATTTCATGGAGGCATTCTCTTTTTCCTTTTGGGAGAATGGGAAATATTTTCAGTGTTAAACACAAAAGGAAGGAAATCAAAACCCTACTTGGAACATTAATTAAAAAGAGAATCATCCAAGATTTGTTCATTTCCTTTGGAAGATTCAAATTACAGTGCTACAAATAGATTTTGAAAGTGTGGAGTTTTGACTTGAAAAAATAATAACACATAATAGCCTTATCTGATGCGAGGAAGAGATGTAAATCTAATGAGAGGGAGCACCATAATTAGTAAAAAATACCAGAAAAGGAGCTCTGATGTGGTTCCATTGTAAAAAATAATGGACCTGCTTGCAGAGAGAATATTCTACTTTTTATATACACTTTCTAAGTTTACCAGTGGGAAAGTTATGTCAGCCACATGCACGAGCTTCAGTCTGCATTTTTCAACGTGTTATTTAATACACAGGCTGGTACATACCTACCCAGGTTTTACTCATTGCTCCAGGATGCAACTACATTTCCCTTAATATGCTTGGATAATAAAACAGTTGGTGGTAATTATCCTAATGATTTCAGCATGAAGATTAGTAACCCTTGTAATTTTTATCCTTGCTAGTATAAACCAATTTACAAGGGCTCAAAGTACCTGTAAAACTGCCAAAGTAGTGTACACATTTTCAGTAGTCAAGTTAACCTCTGAGTTTAGAACAGCAATACTTTTTTATACAGAAGTGATATGTCTCTACTTCTTGAATAGGAAGCATTAGTAATTGAAGTACTAGTTGGGAAAATGCTTGGAAATAAAGCACTTTTTCCCTAAGTAATGAGGAAATGCTACCCTTCAAAATGAAATTTAGACACAAACGATTCAAAAAAAAAACAAACCCCACACCTAATTTTCCTTTGTTTTTGTATGGTTTTCAGACATTGGAACTACCATCATTACTGTAGCAATACATGTAGCAATACATTATATGTATTTTATATAGACTATATAAAACCTACTATATGTGTGTATATATATATATATAGTCAAAGTCAATGGAGACTCTCAGAGTAACACAGGTCGAAGACACTTAACTGGATGCATACTGCAGCCCCTCTTCCCTCTGTCAGTTCAGTAAATTCTGCTGCAGTGTGAAGTTAACTCCATAACTTAAACACACAAACACATTCTGCAGTTACACCAAGAGTCACTGGTGTAGTCTTAAGCTGTCTGTAAAAAGTTCTGTTAAGGACTTGCTCTCCCATGTATGATCAGTGAAACAAAATGCATGTATTTTTTGTACAGATGAAGATTGCAAAGCTGTCAAACACTCTTTTTAAAAGACTGGTAGATGCATACTTGCCCAGTAGTTCAATTTTCTGTTCAACTGGTGTGCTTTTTAATTACATAATAAATAATTCATCCATGTCTCTTATCTAGAAAATCCTTTGATTAAGTATGAAAACACTGTTCCAATCCATGATTTTCCAGCAAGGACAAGAATTTCTAACTGGAAAGAAAAGACAGAATGAGCATTTAGATTTTGACCCACAATCAGATGCAAGGTTGATAGCAGCTTATCTGATAAGTTTACTCATCTTTACCTTAGCTTGCCTTTGCACCCAAGACAAACACTTGATTTGTCAGAAGCAAGGACATTATTTCCTTTTGTAAAAATTAATTTTCCTTGCAATATCTCAAAGATGAGATTATCAGTCAAAAAACACTGGTTCTATTATCCCAATTGTTTTTGTTGTTCTCAGTACTATCAGCATTGACTATTAAAGGTCTCAGAAAAAACACATAAATTTGTCTACAAAATACTTTTCTGCAACTTTGCTTTTTTTTTTTTTTAATTTTTATGCTTTGCTTAGTTTTTACCTTTTTCCATTTGTCTATAATGTATCTATTGTTCACTATTTGTAGCATAAAAACAAAATTGAGGAACCTCTCCTTTCTTTCTACCTTCTCTATTTTATTTACAACCACATGCTTAGAGTAGACTTCACCACTCTCTCCCAATCATCCCTGTCATAGTAAAAGTATTGACAGAAACAATTCCTTCAGGAAAATAGAAGTTTAATAGATAAGTGAAAGCTTGACTTATTTATTAAACTCTTAGTGTACTCTTACAATCTGTGTTATTTATTTATGTGTTCATGTGAATTTATTAAAAAATTAAAAGTAAAGCTCCAGCCCCAAACACTGGATTTCACAGAAGGATTCAGGCTATACCAAATATTTACAAATTACTGTGGGACTTGCAAATGGCAAGTAGCATGTCAGATGAAAATCTCTGTGTGCAATGCATGCAGTGTAAGGAGGCTCTTTAGCAACCATTAATAGGGAGCAATGACAGCAGGCTTATGTAAAAGAGAACAAAATCAGAGTGGAAACACCTACAGTGACAGCACCATGAGGGGTAAAAGATGTTGCACATGGGTAAGGGGGAGGTAGGGTAGAAACACACTAAGCCACAGGCATTCAATGGAGAGTGTGGGGAGTTTCTTATGGGTAAAGTTTTACAAAACCACTAGCACCAACTTACTTGATTATTATTATTAATCACCACTATTTGCATCAGTATGATATTCTACATTGTTTCAACTGCTCTTATCTCAAGCAAGGAATTATACTCTTTTTTCTGATTCTCCTTCCATCCCACACGAGGCAGTGAGGGAATGAGCAAGTGGCTGCATGGACTCAGTTGCCAGCTGGGGTTAAAGCATGGCAGTGTCACAGCTAAAGCCAGGTGAAGCCCCAGCCTGTTCCTCACAGAGCACAGGGGCCACACCTGATCCTGAGGTCCCCTGCCAGTGCCTTTCCAAGGACACAAAAGATGAGCAACTACCCTCTGTCATGTTTTCCCTTCACCCTCAGCCTTCAAGGATGCATACTCACAAGAAGAAACTCGTAGCTATAGAGTCCTCGTTTTATAAAAGCCCAACCTTGCACCATCAGCTGGAAACTCTCAGGGATCTGATTTGTCTCTGTTTACCTGGGTGGCTTTGGCAGCTCCATGCCAATGACACAACTATTGATGTTCTAACGATTTTGGCTGGAAAGACCCTCAGTGTTTTTGCAGTAGTTATACTCTTGGTTTATATTCTCTGCTCAAAGCTCAGAAATCTTCCCACAGATGCAACACAACTCTGACAGCTTGGACACTGCTGACTCTCACCTGTCTGTGACCATAGGTCCCTCTCCAGGTGGTGTTCCCAGGATATCATCTCACAACTTGCAGACATGCCCAACATTCTTTGTTCTCAACCTTGCAAACTTGCATTTGGCCATTCCATAACATTTCTTTTCCCAAAAGAAACACCTTAGAAAGCAAATCAGACCTTTCACTATACATAAGCTATTTTCATAATTAATTACTGTTCAAACAGCCTTAGTGTCATTTACATATTTTCGCAGTAACAAGTCCATATATATTCTTCCAGATTTTTTACTATGCATCTAATGGTACTGGAATAAGTTGGTAGGGATTCTCATTAGAAATATCCACAGCAGATGATGATATACTATTAGATATAAGTACTTTTTCCACCTACTACTTAAGCAGCATGACCAAGCACTCCAGTCTTTTAGGGTTGTTTCCATTAACCCTGTGTCAATCTTCTAAGAGGAGCTGAATTTAGGAGAAAAACCCATCCGATAAAAAAAATCTATCTAATAATTAGGATATCTAAATGGCTAACAGAAAACCTAAGAGGCTTTGAAAATTAGACTTCATTCTCAGAAGCTGATGTTGATTGGAAGATCTCAATGAAAAAGGATGTATTAAATTGATGAGAAACAATCAAATGGAGATGATGCTAACAGAGTTAACTTTAAAGGAACATAAACTTCATACAAGGATTCAGAAAATCTCAGATAAAATTAAATTGTTTTCTCTTGTATCTATGTTTGCTCAGCCTAAAAAAATGAGATGATCTAATTTGTAATTAATGGTTATTGGTGGCATAAAATAGACACTTCAGTTATACAGGACATATCAAGGTGGAAATGTAACAAAATATGGATACTACTAAGTGACTAATTAAAATACTAATTTCTGGAGGCTCATGTAGTGCTGTTGAGTACAATTTCTTTTAAGTGGATGCCTGTTACTTTATTAACCTTTCAATTATGCTGCACCAAGAAGATCACAATACAAACTGATATTAAGGCAAAAGACTGTCATTTGATCACATCAAATATTTACACACAGGAAATCTGTTCTACTATTATTCTAGGAAAATAAAACGTGTATAGTGTTTATAGAAACAATAAAGTTACAAAATTTTCCCATGCAACATAAGTAATTCACCTTCAGGAAGGTGTTTAACTGTTCTTGAAGTGTCTTCCAATTACCTCACAAGTTCTGAAACAACAGTGTTCAAGAATACACATAAAAATATATAATAAACTGCTTAATCCCTTTCTTGAGTGCAAACCTAAAGACAACTTCTACTGTTGAAATCCTCTTGCCTTTCCATTAAACCTTCCCTCTCCTAAGCAGATGGGGGAAGGGAGGAGGAATTATTACCAGTGATTTAATTAAGCTACTAAAATTGCTGGTCCAGTCCACTGGGAAATGACAAGTTTGAGATTGCAAATTGGATGTAATCATCTCACCTCATTATTATTTTTGGCATAAAAATAAATTAATTTTGTGTATTTCCTGTTCTTATTACTGTACTTGTCATAAGAGGGAACTATCAAACTTTTAATAATACCTGATGTACTTTGGTAATTATGGTATTATGCTCCACAACTTTGACATTTTCAACCCTGTCCTTGATTTGCTGGTTATTCCACTCTTCCCTGTCAGGTTAATAAAGGCTGTAAATATAGAATCAGCAAGGCAATTTTCTACAAAATGCAATTGCCCCACTTTATCACTTTCTAGTTTTCAAATAGAAAAAGGGGAGGGAGCGAAGAGAAAATTAAGCTGAACTGCACTGATACTACTACACTTTAGATTATTGGAATTATTGTTGTGCACTGAATAAATAAAATAAATGTGAAATAATATTTCTGGATATCATATTTACATTCAGGTCCAAAGATTAGCCTTTTTTTTTCTGGAAGTAGGTAGGTTTTGCTAATGCAACTGAACCACAACTGCATAAGTTACAACCAAAAAAAATTGGTTTTGCCTGTTTGTATGTAGAGACATTGTTATATATGATTAAAGAAACAAAATCTTGGTTAGTAAAATCAGCAGGAAAATAAATAAATAAATAAATAAAATCAGACGCTTCAAACAAGAAAGTGATTACATTTTTGATCCTTTTCTTTTTGGACCTGTGGCAGAGAAGAGAACACCAGACACGCTGGTTTAGCTCTCAGCAGTGTTCCATTAATATACTGCTTTATACTGTTTATTTTCAACTAAAGCAATCATTAAACCTTCTTCAAAACATGCCTCTTAGCTTGTGAATGAACACTCAGAATTGAGAAAAGACCAAAATCATGCTAGATAGCAGAAAAACTTCAAGAAGATATCCACCCTTTTCTCCAGCACCAGCAAAATCTGCCACTTAAAGTGATGCAAAGTTACTCTTTGAATGACAATGTTTTCCGAAAAGGCTTTTCACCACCCATGCGTTTCTGGAAATGTGTTTCTCCTGGATGAAGGCATAGCTAAACTGGCACATGACTTCATAATCCTGTGCTCTATTTTTGTAATTGTTGGGTAAGTCCAAAAATCAGAGTTGCTTACAGAACCTAATGGTGACTGTGTGATTGATTTATTTCTTCCAGGGCTTTGGTTTGAGTAGAAAATGAAGCTTATGCTGAAAAACTTTCTCTGGCATCCAGTCACGTTCTTACACAAGCTGAAAGCCTTCATTCAAGTTTTCAAAGCAGTTAAAGGATCAAGCTACAGCTACATCAGAGAATGTATTTTGATCTATAAATCACAGAAACTGAGATATTTTTGAGGGAACACAGAGAATGAAGATCACAAAAGCCAGAACAAAGCATGCAAGAGCCAGGGAGAACATATTTTCTCTCCAAAGAGGCACAGCTCTGAAGGGATCCTCTGTCTTTCAGAGGACACCAGATAGAGTGGGTTTGATTGCCTTTCAGATGCAGCACATGGCTCCATTTTAAGTGACAGAAGATACTTTTGATCTCCAGCTCACTAATCCTCTCAGAATCCCTACCCAAATGCACTCACAAACGAAAAATTAAAATGCTTACTCCTCATAAAGTTTTCTAATCAAAAAGGCAAAAGCAATAGAGTCCACATAAATCTTATGAGGTATTGTAATGTTATTAGGGAATATGAAGCCAGGTGCTACCTGGATTCTCAACCATCATCTTCTTGATCATCACTAATGAGAAGTTTTTTCCTAAGCCTCACAGCAAAATGAGCAATCTTGGAGAACAAAAATAAGTAGCTATTTGGGAAAAACAACACTGGTGTGCAGAAGAATTGGACAATAGGCATTAACTTTAGAAAGACACAGATGCTGAGACATTGGTATTTGATCAAAAGTATTGTTTCAGAATTGGACATCACATTTCAAGGAACTTTCCTAAGTAGCCCATGTGAAGTTGTGTAAGCACCAGTGAACACCTTGATATAGAACTTGGATTTCAAATCACTTGAAAGTTTGATATCTGATCTTCTTTCTTCTCTAAAGATAAATATCTCCCATATCCTAAGATTAATTTAGATGTCCCATCAGTCAAGATCTTTTTAGCACATATTTTCTAAATAAAAAATTACAGCAAATGCCTGTAGTGAAAGAACAAGTTCTTGTGGAAAAGCCAAGGTTTATAGAAAGAGAATCAGATAAAAAAACAGGGTTACTTGCAACGAGTGAAACAATATCTACAGAAAAGACTCCAAGTGGCTAGAAAATCTGGTATAGAAATAAAATATAGCAAATTAATTTTAGTAGATATATTAATCACTGGTAGCTTTTAAATCAATTGAAACAGGACTGTGGAGAAAAAAACCCCAACAAAGTAGTTTCTCTTAAATTTAGAGCCATATTGTCACTGTCCTTAATAAAATCAGTGGGTGTGTAACATGATTCTGCTGTGTTTGGCTTATTATTTTGTCTAGACAAAAGGCGAGATCATATCTGTAAGTCACATAACAGTTTTGTATCTGTTGGGAAACAATAGTATTAAACAACAACAAAAAAAAGATTAAAGATGAATTGCAGCAAAGATTTGGTTTCTTCTGAGGACATATGACCTATGCAAGAAAGATACACATCCATCACATTGTAGAAAAAGCCTCCTCCGACTGTTAGGAGAAATAATTCTCTTTAGTTGGCTTTTTCCTTTATATAGAAACTATACAAAGGTTCATTTCAAGAACTTGGGAGAGCCCACATTTGCAGGCTGTATTGTGCTGCATTTTAAGCCTTCTAAGCAATCAGAAATTCATTAGCAGATCACTTTTTTCTCTGGGACCCAAAAGCTCTGAGGCAGGTATTAAATACTCCCACTTTAAAACATTCAAAACAAATTCACAATCTGTTCCATATTTACTAATTCACTAAGCTTGATGGCCACTAGAAAGCAGATGTTAGGGCTTTCCTGTCAACATCTGTGTTTGCTATGAATAAGTAGAGCTATTCTAATACAAAAATCATTATGAAGGAGGGAATAAAAACCTTCAAAGAACTTAATAAAAATTAACCTATACTAAGTAATGTGTTTTTGCAGCAAGGATCTGAATGCAAGTTCTTTCCAGGAGATCTAAGGAAGCCTCAGGCTATATTTCCAGACAGTATATAACAGGGAAAAAAAAGTAACAGTTACATAAATATGTGTAGATTTTTAGTGGTTGCCAAAGAGATTAATTTGATATTTTTATGATCCAAGTGTTTTCCATTTAGCCAGCAGACACTGGTAATTTTGTTCTGCAGAGAAAGCCATAACAGACCAAATAAACTACTTTATACAATAAAGCTGTTCTGCCCTTAAGGTACAGAGCTTTTCCATACCGTTTCCATTTGAAAGTTTATTCAGATTATGAACCCCCTGCTGACACCAATACCTCTATTCTCTCTCTCCCTTCCCAGCTCTTAAGTCGAATTGTTGGGCCAGCACTTTTACTTTGATTGTGTCAAGTCCCTGTGGAAAGATACAGTACATTCTAAAACATCTTTATTTTACAGTCTGCTGTGATCTTAAATATTTGAATGTCTAATTTACAGGCATGCTTAGGGATGTGTTGATGCAAAGAAATGGGCTGTTGGTATACAACCCAGATCAAAGTGTACTTCTCAGTACCATGCTCTATAGCACCAGTTAAATAATTGACAAAAAGTCTACCCTAAAACATCTGTAGGCAATTTCAATTAAATTTTAAAATCCATGGATGACTTTAGTCAGGCTGTTGTCTGGGTTTTCCTATCAAATGACCTCGTGCCCTACCCGCTGTGCTGACTACCTGAACAACAGTGTTGACGCAAGCACGGATCTGGGCAGATGTGGAGAGGTCCCAAACACATTGTCTACTGACCATAAATTTCATAAGGCACCAGATTCAGACATCTGTGCTCTGCCTCAGCTTTCCTTGGTAGCATGGGTTTAGCATGCCCTTGGCTGTGCTCACATGACACAAAATTAGATTTTAGCACAGGCAAATTCACTTGCACCTGCCTGAGATATAGTGCACAAAACCTTTTTTCCATTACTGACACCTCCATAACAGAAATATAAATGTGGAGAATTGAGATTGGTGTTTTAATACAGATTGGTGCCTTACTTCACCAGCTGAAATGTCTTTTTGGACTTGAGGGGTCAACATGGTTGTAAAGAGGCATCAGAACAATAGTGATGGAGCTCAGCATGAGCTGCCTTGGTGCAGACAGAGGAACAAGCCTGCAGAAAGAGACATCTCATTTCTATTTATATTATCTGGGTTTTAGAATGTTAAGCAGTACAGCTCTTGTTCCTACATGAGAGAAACAACCACCTCTGTGGGCAGCCCTCAACCAGAGCAGATAATGCATCCAGCCACCCTACAACATGCTTGCCATTTTTATTCCTTAAGAGGGAAATAGTTAGTTGATCCCAGATCTGTTCTCTTCATAGTATTGCTTTGGGCAGGAGCAATGAGTGGAGATGAAATATTTTAATCCAATATTGTTGCCAATCATTTTCTTTTAATTTTGAAAGACACCTTTAATTATGGTTTTGATTAAGTTAATATTTATATATTGTTAAAAGATGTATTCAGCACTTTAGGATTGCTCAGGGTGCCAGATTAAGAAATTATCAGCAAAACCAAAAATTTTAGTGATGTTGCTGTTTAGCAAGCCAACAGGAATCATAGTAATTACACCTTAGGCAAGTGTAGGAACAACCTGTGTTGTTACCTGATACCTGTGTATCAGGACTGTAAGTCATTACAGTACACAGTACAGTAAACTAACAACTAGGAGATCACAACATATGAAGTAGCATTTATGAACCATTTTTGAAATGCCAGGATGATCTTTCACCTGCTCTTACATGGACGAAAAAAGAAATAAAATTCACTGTGGTTCTACATGTTCTAATATCTGCAGCATGTCAGGGGGATTTTCACATTTGTCTTGAAGTAGACTTTGGTTATATGACTTTCCTCAAAATAAGGACAAATAAAATTTAAGCAATGAGATACAGTTGTGTGGAAGACTGAAATGTTGAAGGCTAATGACTCAAAACAATCAGTCATTTGCAAAATCATCAGGATGCCTTGCTAAGACCAGGTTTGCACCACCAGCCAAAGGGGAGGAGGAGTTTTTTGATGTGTGGTGACTGTGATAAACCAAACTTTGTTTAGCAACAAGCTGGGCTTGGAGCCAGGTGAGGGAGAAGGCCTATAAGAACCATATTTTGAGAAGCTGGGATACTGCTTTTTATCATGCCAGTGTCCAACTGGCTCAGGTGTAAAACTACCCTCCAGGAGAGGTATCAGGACATTCGCACATAGCCTGAGGGGTTTCATCCCTTCTGATGGGGCATAGCTGGCTCAACAACACCGATGTGAGAAACTGCAGTCAGTCTTAGAAGGGGTCACAAACAATCAAAACCTCTGAAGCACCCCCAGAATCATTTCTGAGGCCTTCCACCAGAGGAGTGCACATAATCCATCCACAGTGTTGCAAACGACAGCAAAAACCTCGCCTGCCAGGGGAGGTACCTGGACATTCCCAGCTGAACCTGAATGTATATTAATCCGTTGACTTAGTATTTTGTGGGATTCTGCCACCCCCAGAAAGATCAAGACTGTGACAATTGCCTCAACCAACCAACATCTAAATTTCAATAGTCAAGTCTTATTGCTGGATCCTGTTATGATTCGATTATCAGAGATGTTTCTGCCTGAATTAATGAGAAAATGACACCATATGCCAAAGTCAATATTATGGATTTTATTTAATTTTAATTTATTATTTAAATATCAAGTAGAGAGATAGAAAAAAATAGGAAGGGAGAGGGGGAGAGAAAGAGACTGAGACAGGAAGAGAGAGAGGGATCCCTATGGCATCCCACTGGTCCTCCTTCACCCCCAGCCTTCTCAGTGGTGGGGGTCCTGGAGTTGTTTTCCTGGGATATCACCTCATACAGTCTGAGTTCCAGGTTTCCAAAGTGCATGGATGCCATTCCCATAATTTGAGAAGGAATGTGTATGAGCACTTGCTTCTTTTCCCACACTTTGCCACGGTGGGAATTTTTGTCCGGATGCTAGCTAAACCTCCACCTCTGGTAAGCCTGGAATTAGCTTCTTCCTGCTGTGCTGTCTGTGTTCATATCAAATTCCTCTTGTGGTGGCTTATCTTAGGGGAAATTCCTTCTTGGGCAATGTTTTGAGAAGTAGACTTCATTATTTAAGTCCTTACATATCCACTGGTGGTGGCATCTTTCTGCTATTTACTCTTACCTCTTTTTTTTTTTTCCTTATGTATTTTCCTAAGTGATACCTTTATACTTCTATATTTTTTTCATTTCTGTAGGTAACAACCAAGATATACAGATATCTGCCTTCCACTGCAATCAAATTGTTCTAAAATAAACCCTACATATATGTGGAAAAACAGGTCAATCTGTGTTATTTTTCTCTATTCAGCCCTGAGGGATCTATTAACAAGAAGCTTTGTTACCCTTGCCTTCAGGGCCAGGTCATAACAAGATGACACACCAGTGATGGAAGCAGAGTAGTCTGAAGCTAATAGATTTAAGTAATACAGTTTTCAAATATTCTACTTCACAGTACTTTTAAAAACAGAATAAATACAAAATGTCTTGAATATTTATATTTAACCCATAATTTTAACTCTCTACATCTCAAATTTTGATCAAAGTTGGAAAGTAGAAATGCAAGTTAACCAAAAGATTATGAAACCATCTTGCAAGTTCCATTTTTCATGGACTCTCACTGACTTTGGTGAAATTATTATTGCTATTGATTATTAAAAATTACTATTGCCATCTTCTGGTGCAATTGAAAATAGGAAGTTATCCCTCTTAAAACATGTTGAGAGTACTGATGCTATCTAGTGCTGGGAACAGTAATGTTCCTTTTGGAACTGAACTTGGAATGCATAATAGGTGTGATTTTCCTCTAAATAAAAAGCTGTGTTTTTCCAAAGGGCTTTTTTGTGGACTTGTGTATATAGATCTTAATGTTTGTCCTGAAAAAGAGGTAAGGGAAAGAGAGTGACAGCATATCAAGCTTGTTAAATTTCTGAACCTTTAATAAAATTCTTTTTTGATAATTTAACAGTCTGGTGTACTGTGTTTGGGTAAATTTATAGGAATAATAAGTTTCTATTATCAATCAAAATTACCCTCATCTTTTTATTTTTCTTTTTTTTTTTCAAGGACTTGAATTCTGTTAAACAAACATATACCAGTTTTCACCTTCAGTGGGAAATAGCCAAATGTCTGACACTAGCAGCACATGTTGGTTCATGGTTCTAGATTGAAAAGTAAAGGGAAGATCTTTGGGTACATTCAAAACATCCTGATGTAATTTTTACTCTGATTATGGAAAAAAAAAGATGTAGGCCAGCCCACTTAAGAACAATCCACTTACTGAAATTAGTCACAAAGATAATAAAACCCTCCAACTCAGGAGTTAAATCTTTCCATGTAAAAGGCTGTTAGAAGTGTGATACATATTCCAAGGTAAAGCATATTGACACATTTTAAGTATATTTTAAATATTGCAAGGCTTAGTGGCTGAAAAGTAAAATTAACAAGTTTCAGCCCTGGAATAGGTAAATTAATATCTAGTCAGTAAAGACCAAATCACCAGGGAATATCACATTATTTAATGGTTTTATATCTCTATTTATACCCTTCCACTTGAGTACAACTTCCATGCACCAATAGCTTTCTAAATTTTAATGGCCTGTGTTTTATAGTCTAGGTATTTTCAGGTTTTCAAATCTACACATCTGTAAATTATACAGAAAGGAATGAAATGTACTCCCTTACCTGCTTAGATACAGTAGAGTGATTTCAGGGTTTTTAGAGACTTCAATTCAGGACAAAAAATAAACAAGGAACTTGTTCATGAACCCACTGGGAGTTTTTTCACTAAGTGCATTATATATTCTCCTTCATTATAAGTGGTGCTACTTAAAGTCAATTTTTAATTTACTGGAAAGGATTCAGCATTAAAAGAAGTTTTTATTGGCTCTAAGATTAAATACATAATACCCTCAAAGAAGTGTGGGGGGAAATTATAGGGGAAATGAAGAGGAAAAATCACATAGATGATAAACTGTTACCCATTTTCCTTTGCAGATCTAATACCCGACTAGAAGATAATAATAAAAAGGAAAATAGAATCATTAATATGCTTACCTAACTATAGCACATAATACATTGATGCTGCAGATGCTCTATTCACCCAGAACAAAGAGGTGATCTTGTTGAGTTATAGACAGAGATTGACCCACAGCAGTTTCTCAGTAGGAGGAAATCATGGGATATGCAAGGATATGATTAACTCCAGCTCATTCCACTGAGACAGCTCAGCCCAGATCCTTCATTCCCATAAGGTCTGAACAGGGACTGGCTTCTCTTTGTCCCACTGCCATCCTAAAGGCTGTAACCAAAGGCTGAGCTGGTCTAAAAACCTTCCAGGTCTCTAAAGGGAGCCTTTCTAAAATGTCTTTCTTTTTTCCTTCAGCTGAAGATATTCTATTTGAAAAGACACTGCGTCAAGCTAACGCACTAGACTGTGTTCCAAAAATGCCCTGTCATGCCTGGTCCTGAGCTTATGGTTTTCTTCCTCTTTTCTCTATGCTTCCTTAGTGTACTCCCACAAGTGTCATGCTCCTTTCCTGCCTCAGCTTCTGCACTCCAAAATGTAGAGAGGTCAGCCTGAATGGCTGAAAAATGTGCTTCAGGAAACACCAGCCATTCTTTTGGCAGGAGAGGAAGCAGTAACTTTCTAGAGAAGTTGAAGTAGGTTTATGAAGAATTATTGGTGGCATGGCAAGAGCCTTGCAACATGAATTCAATTAAATACAAAAATCTTTTACTCTCCATAAATTATGCATTAGCAGGCAGCCACTTAACTGATACTCGAGTTTTAACCAAACTCCATTAGAACTGAAGGACAGAGCAAGTTTTTTCTGTCCTTCCCTTCTGGAACAGTTTCACTCTGAGACTGCTTCTGAATTTTATCCACCAGCAGCATACTCTGAGCATTTGCTATTAGTTCTAGTCAAACTGATTCTGTCTTGCTTATTATTTATAATTGTAATTTAAAGAATATATTGACAGCTAGTTGTATTTTTATAATGTTGTTTTAACCCCTTTTACATTTATTTTCAGTTGCTGCCATCAATTTCATTATCTGAAGTGACAAAAAAAAATCACAATTTTTACATTGCTGATGTATTAATATTTATCTTTTCTGGTTTAAATTACATAGATTTGTTATGCATGGCAAATGTTGTACTGGCCTTCTATGCCATGGATAGTTGGGTTCTCAGACATAATTCCTTAATTCTCAGGGATCTTTCTTTTCCTAGTTTAAGCCTCTAATCAGCTTGTCTACCTTCCTACATTGACAGTCCTGGTCACACAAATGCTTGGGTGCCATTTACTCATCACAAAACGGGGTATATCCTGAGCACTCAAGAACTTTTAAAAAATACATTAAATTTGATTATTATTGAAGCAAATCAATCACTCTCATTTTAAAATTTTGCTGGATCCGAGTCAACCATTTCTATTGCTTATCATCCACCAAAGACACATCAAATAAATTTTTTAAACTTTCATGAATGCCAAATATTTTGGCAGCCACACACCAGTCTCTAAAAAACCCACTTAATTTTTCATGGCAGTCAGGGTTTCCCATATCCTGTTCATCTATTAAATACATAATTGCTTTCAAATAAGAGTAAGACAGTGCCTTGAACCTTTCAAAACAGCACAACTGGAGTTGATGACAGTGACACAGGAAAGGGTCCCCAAATGTCTCCATCACAGCAAAGAATGGTGTTGAGTGAAGCAAGACTGCTGAGCTGCATGCTTCACAAGTTCTGAAAGAAAGGGTGATTCCTTCCCAGAACTTCAGAAGTTATTTGATTTTCTGAATTGTGGCCCTTCCTTCATTTTCTGTGAAAGACTGAAAAAATTGGCTACCTTTCAATCCCATTTCCCCACGGTTTTTTTTTTTCAATAGAACTCTATGCTTCCCAGCTGATGTGGTTGATTGTCTTCTTGATTCCAGCACTGACTCTGCAGGTCACTTTAGGAGAGAATTGTCACTTCCCTTCCTTTCAGGTTGCTCATATATAGAAAGGGGAAACAAATTTCTGGTTTAAGTACTTTGATATCTATGGCTGAGAAGTGTTACTTGTAAGCAGTTATTATTTAGAAATTACAACAGAAAAACAGAAAGTGCCTTTAAAGTAGAAAACAAAAATGGAGCATTTCAAGGTGTATTTTTTTGTTACTCTTCACTCCCATGCACAACATGGTGTGACAGCAGCAATGGAAACGTTTTGGGGGCTTTTTTCCACCAAAAAAGTCTCTTGCCATCTCTTTTTCTTACAGTTGCTACTACATTTTCTACTTAATTTTTAAGAGATTTCTTCCTCCTATATTTTATTTTTTTTTCCGTTTTAATGTCCTTTCCTTTGCCATTAACCTTTACAATGATGTAAAGAAAGCCTAGACGGAAATGTTGCATAAAAGATGTTTAAATAAAAACTGTAAGAACGACAGAGAGAAAATTGCCTTTTATTACTAACATACAGCATGCTCCAACCAAATTCCCCAGAATCCTGCACTCTTGTCAAGGTCTGATCTAAAAGTCATTTTCCTCTGCCCCTCACCACACCCTCTTTTACAAGAAAGCATAAGCAGAAATTCAGTTTACACAGATATGCCAGAAGTGTCTGTGAAGACAATTTCTCCTCAAAAATTTTCCCTTAGAAATGTCAGCTTTCCTGTCTACCCATAAATTCAGTGATTTAAAGGAGGGAGAGAGGGATAGAGAGAGGATTTGCCAAGGCTTTAGCCATTTGGAACTCCTAGGTAGACCTTATTTTGTCACCTCCCTGATCTTTTGTATTAAACAAGCAAAGACAACTAAGGTAAGCAGAGGAAGAAAAGCAAAGATGTTAACTTTGTGCNNNAAAGCAAAGATGTTAACTTTGTGCTGTTTTCCTGGGTCTGTGTAGCATTTTTATAAACTCATGAGGAAAAGTCTTTGAGATGTTAAGGCCATAAAACTGAAAATAGACTGCAGACCAACAGAATTGCTTAAGGAGACAACAAATGTGCTAACAAAAAGGAAATAATTAATATATAAATAATAATACCATTGTATTCAAGCACAATCAAATTTCCATGAGAGGAATGCAGGAAAATGGAGGTATTCGGGACATGAAAGACAAGAAAAAAAATTACAAAGATGCTGCCCCTATTCCTGAGTGTTCCCCCTTTCTGTGATTGCTGAGTGTTCCTCCTTTGTCTGACTAGGTTGGAGTGATTTCTCTTGTTGCTGAATATTTTTAGGAAGCAGCTGCCATTTAAACTGTCCATTTATATCTCTGCTTATTAGTGAAAAATAAGTTCTGTGAAGACATGAAAATATTTTGCTAAATAGGCTGGGTGTAGATTTTGAAAATTGATTGTAGAATATTTCACCATTCTATCAATGTAAATACTATTTTGTAGATGACAAAAATCAGTGAGAAAAAAATCCCCTGAAGTAACTTATCACAAAACAAAAAATAACCAAGTATTACATAAATTTAGCCAGTATGGTATTTACTTTAGAAACAAGATTCTCTACAATAAATTTAGACAAAGATTTTTTAAAATCCACATGTAAAACATGGAGAAAAATTTATTTTTGCTGTGCATACAATGGTGGTTTCCATTACCGTATAGACAGCTTTTTTACAAGCTTTTTATGGTTTATTTTCTTGAAAAACCTATATCTAGTCACATTCAAACAAATCATTACCAAGAAAACAATAAATATTTTCTGCATTAATATATTGCTAAAATAAGATTTGATGCTTATCAAAGAAAACATGACAGGTACATTTTCAATAATTTCATTTGCTCTTTTGCACATAGAAGCCCTGAGATTTTGGTTAGTTAAAAGGACAGGGAGGGTGTGCAGTTGTTTGGTTTTTGCTTTTTTTTCTATAAACCAGTGCAACATAGATTCATAACAAGTCTCATATGAACTTCCATGAAAATTGGGCTGTTTTCATTTGTTATTTGGTGGTACAGTTAGTGTTTGGTATGTTNAAAAAGTTTTTATTTGGCATTACTTAGTCAATAAGGTCAAAACTTGTAAATAAAATACATTGACAGTCTTACGCTAGAAATAAACATTGACAGTTAATAAGGATCTGGCATCAAGGGAAGCAGAACTCAAGCAGCAATAATCAGATGAAATGGCAAGAATTAAAAATAAGCCATGAGAAAAGACAATGAACACACTAAGTTAATATTCACTATAATAATTAAACTCATTTCAAAAGTGAGAGAGGGAAAGAGCTTGTTTCAATATAAAACAAGCACAGATGTTACAAAACTGATATCAAGTGCATTTTCAGCAGCAGTAAGATTTATCTGTACTTTCTGACAAATTTCTCATCATTTTCAGTCCAAATTGTTCTCTTGTGGCCCCAATTCCATAACCATAAGCTTATGAAGAATTTGAGGCATTTTTCATTGAAAAAAAAAACTTATTTCTCATGACATAAGAAAGAATACAGCCAAAGAAATGCTGTGCTATGGTTGTGCTTTCTATGCTTTTGCACCATGGGTTCAGAAATAGACACAACCTGCTTGCTGGCTGGTGACAAAGAAAAATAAAAGGATAAAAGACATCAAGGAAGAAAACTCCAAATTTTTTATTCTTATAATGGTTTCCTCATCCTCTATTTTTTAATTGTCTTTCTATAGTCAGTGAACTCTCAGAGATTTGGATTCTCCTTGGCTGGATTCCCAGCCATGCAATGAGATCACTGAAGTTCTCTGCAGAAAATTTTATCATCTTCAGCAAATAAAGCAAACCCTGTTTTACCCTTCTCTCTTTTCCTCTGTCTGAATTCCCCCTTATTCTCTCTGATAATTTTCATTGTGGGAGTACAATGTCTGTGCATTTGGGATGCTATCATTTACATTGCTTTAATCAAACCTGGGGGTAGTGATGGAATTTTTGACTGTGGTTTATTTTTTTCTTATTGACAGTTCAGAAAGGGCGGCAGGATTGAGAGGGGAGTTTTGCTTTCTCCTTACCAGGAATGCAAAAGATCAGCTTGGACAAAAAGTTTCTGCTGTAATGTGGGACCACTGCAGACAACAATTCTATGGTAACCCCAGGTCCTTGTAGAAGGAGTCAGGAAAAAAAATCCTTAGGTTTTCATTCTTACATGTAAAAGAAGAAGAAGAAACAATATTAGTGAAATATAAAAGCAGAAGAGCTAGAGCTTCCCTCTGTCAAGGGATCAATACTGTACAAGTTGTCACTTGTTGCTAGATGTGTAATTAGATAAAACTGTGTTTTTTTCATTTAACTTTTAATTATTACTCATTTTTGTCTTATTTTTCCCAAAATTAAAGCATGCAGGTAAAAACCACATACGCAACTTACACAAAAGAAAATTTTTTCTTCTTATAGAACAAACACTTCAGAGTCAACTAATTTCCTCCCCTTCTTGTGCACAACATTCTCCGAGATGCCTGCAAACCTCTATCAGCCATGATTGCTATCAGCAGAGGATACATGCATTAGATCCCATGCTTTGCAGCCTTCCATCACCTTCTTTCTACTTTTGTGGCCTTTAAAACCCTCCTCTCCTCTGCTAGACCCCAGCTGGAGGCGTAGTTCAATCTATCCTTTTAAAAAAGAAGCTGTTGGTTTGCTTGAAATTATTTCATACAATGCAAAGAGGGAAGCCAAGGTCATGCTTCCCCGTCTACCACAACATGAGAACGTGCACTTGCACTGGGCCACCTGACTATCTAATTGTACCTTGTAAGCAAGAGCTAAATGAAGTGTTTTTGCTTGTGGGTAGCATGCTTTAAACAATGAAAATGCCAGGTTATCATTCACTACACTGATATTTCATTAAAACTTTATCATAGCGATCAAACTCATGCTGACAAAATTCTGTCATTCATCATAATTAGAAGCTTGAGATAAATCTGATGTTCTGCTCTTTGTGTATATATCCCTTCTAAATGTACTTGCTTTCCCTTTAATATTTAGTTCTCTCTAGATATCATTAGTCATTGTATTCAGACAAGGAAAACAGAGAACATAAACAGCAGAACATGTTTAACTGTTCCATGAAGTATCACACTGAGAATGTAGAGAAAGAGAGAGAAAGAGAGAAAGAGAGAAAGAGAGAAAGGGAGAGAAAAAGAGAGAGAGAAAGAAAAAAAAAGATTTAAAAAAGTTATATATACCAAATCTACAAAAGCTGAAGAAACTGGCTTGTGAGGGAGACACAAATCCCTAGTCTGTTGGGATCCAATCTTCGTAGACTCTATTTTCATGCTGGATTAACTCCTGATGATGACTTCAAAAGGACAAGGTTTTCACCTCAAGTGTTCAAAGCAAAACTGAAAAGAAAAAAGCCCACACAAGACTCCCCAACCTGTTTTTGATGTGGAATGTGCTGCACAGGATGACTGGGACTTGCTGAGCAGCTCTGATCCTCTAATCTACATTGTTCAAGAAAATGACTTTGAAATGCATTTTGTGGTGTAGAATTATTTTGTGGTGCAAATGATTATGTAACCTGATGTAACCTTTTATATAATTTAACAGGTAATAATCAGGTTCTGCATGAGGATAATCTAGCCAAAATGTGTGGAATGATATCTTGTTTACAGCATCATATAGATTTGCAAAGGGATGTCTGATGTATATTCCATGTATTTTTAAAGTGTAGACAGCTTCAGGGATAACTTAACTACATATGTTATACCAATATATTATATTTTTATTCTTATATATTTTATTCTAAAGCTTTTCTGTACTTTAAGCTTTTTCTGTTTCAATTTTCTTGTCACGTTTAAAGCAATATATCAAGCTGAGCTTCATATTTAAGCCCAGACATGGAACAGCTGCATCTTTATATTTTGACTAGGAAACATTAGGCTCTGCACCAAAAGCTGACTAAAATATATTCAAAATAGACTGCTTGTTAAAGGAGAGCAAACTGCAACAACAAATAATCACATTTCCTATCTCTCAACAAAGTAGAGGCAGTAATGATTCTTCTAATTGTAAGATGATTATTGTCATGTAATGTTATATCATCTTTGCTTGAAGATGCTTTTTATTTTCATTCTTAGCACTTTTTTGAAAGGTTACATGACCTATAAATTATACAACATTTGGGTAAATAACCCAAACTCAACACTGAGCCAGGCACTAGAAAGGTAATTTCTTTTCAAGAGAATACCATTGAAAATTCCATCCAGAAATCAAATGGATATGTAAGCATGAAGGGTGATGATAACCTTGAATATTAGATGAAGAATTGTTTCAGAACACAATTCCCTTTTTTTCTAATGGCAAAGTTATTTCCACTTTGGAAAGTGCTTTAGATGAGGCTTCGGCATTTTAGGGCAATGTCTGTGTGTAAAGGGCAAATGTTACGGAATAAAATGGTTCAGAAAATTACAAAGCAAATGAGGAAAAAGAGATGAGTAGTTTTAAATGGGTCCATAGAACAGTAAATAATAAGGAATCAGAAAAACAAATATTTTTTTAATTTAAATGCTAATATCACCTTTGCCTTCTAGAAATAAAGAAAATTAATAGGAACAACATGAATGTACTTAGATCAAGCTCAACAACTGCTAGCAGGACATTCACCACTTGGTAACCAAATGGGACATTTCACAGCTATGTAACTTTGCAGCTATTTGTGCTGAACTAAACAACAACTAAATAGCATCCCACAGTAGTGTCTGTTACCAGTTTTCTCTACTGCATCACCCTGGGATAAAGCTGTAACATCCAGGACTGTAGAGAGAGAAAGAACAGTGTTCCTACGAATGAGACTCTTCAGCTCAAAGGTGAGTGTCTTGGTATGTATCAAACATACAAAATTCCAAACCCAATTGCATGTTCTTTCTCACCCAACAGCTTCTGCTGTGGGTATTCAGGTGCCTCTTCATCAAAATGATGGTGTGGATGCAAAAAAAAAAAAATCCTCGTTCAGAACATATGTAATGATATACATTGATCTGAGGTGACAAAAATTTTGGAAACTTTTATGAAATCTCTCCCAGACCTTTGCACCTGAGTTACTTGCCATCTGCACTCAATTTAAACACACAGTTAGAGAAATATGCCTTCCATCCTTCCTGGCTCTCACAACAGCATGCAGACATGCTGCTAAAAGCTGTCTTTCAAAGGGTTTCTGCTCAAATATGAGAAAGAGGAAGAGTTTGGGAGGTGGGGGTAGCTATAGGAGCGGGAAAAGCAAAACATGATAGCTAAGGGTTTGTGTATCACCATACTGTTGAAGAACTGAACAAAGCTAAAATATTTGTAAATTACTATCAGTTTTCATTTATTTAACACTAATTCTCTTTTCAAGACTATATAAAGTTTAGCAGGCGTATTCTCGGCAAAGAGAGAAAATCCCCTATTTTTTAGGATTTACTGGAATAAACCTTTATCCATGGGCCCTGACAGAGATAGGCAAACAGGGTCATTGCTCAGATGTGGAACATGCTATCTCACAGTTTAGCAACTGCAGCAGCACTTGGCTCCTCGCCCACCAGGTCTGAGCCCATTCACAGACACACAGAAGCAAATAGAGGGATCCTGTGCTCTCTGCAGGCACAGGGCAGGTGAGAGGGAAAAGACTAGAAAGAAACTGAAAAGGACTGCAAAAGGGGAGAAGATCACTTTTAGCATGCCCCCCCCTTTTTTTTTTTTTTTTTTTTTTTTCTTCTTAATTGTTGTTATGTGGTAATCATGAAAATTAGGCTACATAAGCCTTTCTTCTGACCTGAAATGGGAGATCTTGGTGTATTTTGTTACAAAGTATAATACTACCTAACAAAACACTCTGTTGTCAGAAAAAAAGCTTAAACTGCAACCCAGAAGCACACACAAAAGAACATATGAATGTGTTCATATAGTATATTTGATTAAAAAAAAAGTAATCATTTATTCAAGAAAACCTATCAACTCAAAGCATTCAAAGCTTGTTAATAAAGGTGTACTGATAGGAAATTTAAACTATGGCCTAAAAAATTTAAAAGATAATCCCAAATTTTGCTGTAATGCTGTTTAGTGAATCTTGTATGTGGTTAGTGGAGCCCTCAAAGTAACAGCATCACACTTCTGGCACATCAGAAATTGAGTCCCAAATTCCTGCTGTGCCTTCTGTGATGCCTCAGTGTACAGTCTGCATGAGAAAGAGCTCATTATGTCCCACATGATCACAGATGCCCAGCAGAGATAACAGTCTAAATCATTTGTTCTCTTTAAAATAATTTATTCATAGGTAGGAATATGAAAATGTGCCCTTTATGGAGTTTATCTGTGTCTATAGCAAACACAACTTAAATCAATTCTTCATCTCCAGGACTGGCAAAGTTTGACTAAGGCATTAGGGATTTTTTATTAACCTCCATTAATTCAGCAGTCTTACCACTTTAATAACAAATAAAAATGGATGTCTAAGAAGTTTCATCTTATTAAAAGGTGTGAGTGAGTACAATTAAACATGCCTTACATATCTCAAGATATATTACACATTCTAATAAAATTCCAGGGTTATAAAGAAGTAAGTGAAGTTTATTAGTCTGTTGACTAGTGATCACATATAGCAGATAATTTCTGTGGTAGGAGGAACACACAATGATTGATCTTAATTTTTCTTGCAGTTCTGATTTTATTTTTGGCATTTCTATAGAATCCTCAATACCCCACAGCAATTTAATTTTAATTAGATGAGCAAATAAGATGATTAAAGTCTTTTTTTTTTTCTCCATAGCATTCAATGAATTGCCTACATATTACATTCTACTATTTGAAAAAGTATTAGAATGTATATGGGTTACAAATCTCTGTAAAACCCTTGTATTCCTGCTCATTTCTATTCAGAAAACCCTAATTTTCTATTAATCTAACTTATTTTGAGTGTCTCAACTACTTAGTGTCACTCCCTACCTACTTTCTTTTAAATGATAAGTTCTAGTCCAAAATTTTAGCAGCCTAAGTTCAAGACCAATCCATATTTAGCACATGAGAAATAAACTAAAATAGTCTAGAATCAGACTGTATAACCTTTTGAAAATGAGAAATAATGCATAAAAGATCTGGGAAGAAAATACCAGACCACACTATTTAACATAAAACAATGAATTAGGAAGAGGGAGAAAAAAAAGAATATATCTCAGATGATGTAAAGAAAATGGGTCCAGTATGCTACCAATATAACAATGAAGAAGGCAGGCACACAATGTTACACCATTGAAAAGCTAAGTCAAGATAAGCCTGCTTTATGTGTCATTTAGAATGAATAGGCTATATTAATATACAGTCCATACTTTAAAATTACCTCTAAAATAAAATGAATAATGCTTTTGCTGCACAAACCAAACTCTTTTATCTGCACAGTAAAACTGGGGTACTGAGTCAGTTAAAAAATAAAGCTCTTTAGCACAGATAAAAATTCAATGAAGAAAAATCATCTCCTGTGATGAAATATGGAAAATAAATTATGTTAGTTGCTTTTGTTCTTTGCTAGAATGACATTTCTAAAAGCATAACTTTATTTTGGGAAGAGATTTGCTACATTTCAAAACCTCATGGAAGTTCATCAAGCATGAAGACTCACAAATATTAGGTGTTAAATATAAAGCTCAGCCCCTTCTTCTGCATCAGTTTTCTGTAGTCATTCAATTTAATATGGCTCCTTAACTTGCATGTTTTTATGTAGAATTTGAATGTAATCATCAGCTTTGACTGGCCAAAATGGTCTGCTGACATACTCATCCTCTCCACAGCAGAAGGAACAAAAAAACTATTGCTTTTACAATAACATCCAATTCACTCTGGCTCTCATAGAGAATCTAAATTTATCACCTCATATTTTTCAAATAAAAATATAAAAATAATTCCACATTTAAAATAATTGAGGATATTTTCCTCGGGTGGTTTTTTTAATGACCTTTTCTTTTTGACATTAGAAAAAGGAATGAAAACACCTTTAACCTAAAGAAGTTAAGACTGCATTTTCTTTTAAAAACAGATAATATTTCCCTCCAATCTGTCTTAAAAATAGTAAGAAAGGTCTCTCTTTTAATAAACTGTCATCAAAACTAGTAATAAAAATCATACATCACAAATATTAGCAACTTTTCCCCTAAACATGCAACACAAAATGCAATCTATGAAATAATCTAGCAATTTCTTCCATTGACAAGAATACAGAACTAGATCTCTGAGGTTATTTCAGAACTATTGAGGCATAGAGATACTAGAAACACCAGAGAACTGAGAATAATGGTCCAGCAGAAGGTACTACAGGTAATGGTGGTTATGGCCCATGTCACAGCTGGCATTTTTGTCTCACTGGAAAAGTGAGAATGGCCTAAATATATGTTTATATTTACAATTATTATACCACCAGAAGGCTTCATGGGAAGTGTTGGACTTTGATAGCTATTAACTCATTGGATTTTACATGTTTCTTTCCCTCCTGGCCATCAAAGGACTGCTTGTTGCAAACTGAGACAGTGTGTATAATTTCCTCTTATTTTGTGATGACTGGATAGCCTAAAAACTAATTTTCAACCATTACATTTTGAACACACAGTTTAATCTCATTGCTACACCAATCAATTTTTAATTACATACTTTCATCCTTTCAAGAAATACAATTTTTAAGAAGTTCATTAGATTATTTTTTTGTTATTATGTGACAAAGAACTCAATTAGTCAATCAGTTACACCTCAAATGCATTCTAATAAAACCTTTGCTTCCTGATTTTTCTTCATACTATGAGAAACAGTTTGAAACTAAATAATGGGACAAAAAATGTGTTTTATTTTTGGTTTTGATGGAACAAGTGACAGGCCTGATCCATTTCATTTGACAGTTTATATCCCCATAGCCTGAGCTGAAATTCCAGTTAGGATTGAACAGATTTATCTGGATTCCCCAGACTCATCTTTACCTCGGTGATACTGGTCTGTGACAATAAGTTGAGTTTCTCCTTTGAAACAGAGAGTGAACCTGGCTGATGCCTTTCCCCTCATTGCTGCTGGGAGGAAAGCTCATGACTTTACAGCACAAACCTACCTCCACCAGTGAGCAGAGTGAAAACACACAGGGAAGCACAAGGGTGTCTATCCCCAAGGCTGCTGCTGTCTATTCGAGGTTCCAGCAGCCCAAGGCAGCCCTAAGGGGTCAATTCAAGTGAGCAGGGTCACCCCAGACATGATAACATTTCTCTACCAAGCCCTTAACAGCCCATCATTTAGAGCCTCTTTTCTGCTGTTGTTCCCATTAAGGGACAGTGCTGTGTGTCACCACGGCATTACTGCCCAACGGGGGTGAGTGGACAGGAGGGAACACCACGTTCCAGCCTTGCCAAATGGAACTCCCCATCCCTCCAGAGAAACCTTGCCAGGAAGTCTGTGTGCTCTACTCCCTTAATATCAAATTGTAAGGTTGAATGCTGGAATAGAAATAAATTATATCTACTAAAAAAAAAACAACAACAACAACAAAAAACCACCAACAAACCAAAAAGGTTGGACCAGATAATCCTTGAGGTCTTCTTTGCACATGGTATTCTATGATTCTGAGACTGAAATAAAGACAGTCATGGGTCACCAAGCCCCCCTGATCACCATCAGACTAAGGGAATATGAAAAGAGTTTGTGCAAAGCACTTGGAATATATTTTGTTGCCAAATTCAAAAGAAACAGAGCATATACAGAATCAAAATTCAGATGTAATAAAGAGGTAAATCAAGTCACAGAATTACATTATGTATTGCTTCAGTAGATATTAGTAAGTAACATTTACTAATTTTTTCCTCTTAATTTTTGTTATAACACTTGTGGACAAATAGGCCTGAGTGAGTATAATAAATATTAGGAATTACATATCTAATGTCTGGTATTTTACCTTGAAGTTTAGTAGTAGCATAGTTTTAGATTAGTAAACCAAAAATATTTTAAGGCCACCTTTAGGATCTCTGAAAATAAATTTGAAGACAACAAAGCAACAAACCTCCCCATCAACTTTGAAAATTTCACCCAAGCACTCCTCATGCCCCTCTTTTCCTCACTGAAAATATTAGTATGGAGCTGAAAAAAAANNATAAAAAAGAAGAAAAAAAAAAAAAAAAAAAAAAAAAAAAAAAAAAAAAAAAAAAAAAAAAAAAAAAAAAGAAAAGAAAAAAAAAAAAAACAAACACCAGGATGCTGTTGTAATAAACATCACAGCAAATTATTATAAAGGAACACAGAAATGCAAAGTAGCAAAATGTTATAACTCAGTTTAGGACTTCATGTTTTCGTTTTAATGACTGCTGTTCTTGTTTAAAGATTCATGGACTCTTAAATAACTCTGAACTGCCAGAACCTCATCTTTAAGTTCTCTTTTATCAGATTGCCAGCACTGCAGTGCTCCCTAGAGTTACATGGATGAACTAGATTGGTTCTGGCCTGGTGCTTGACCATTGCTCAAGGACACACCAGGGCAGACCCCCTGGATGCTCAGACATCCAATGTAAAGGGAAGTGCCCAAGGTTCTCCATAGCTCAGACGTGGGTAGCTGACTTGTTTAATATTTTCATGTTTTTTCTAACCTACCTACTGAGATAACATAGGTAAACTTCCTACACTTCCTATTCTCCTTTAACATTTTTTTTGCCTCTTTGATGTCTATCACATTCTGGTTATCAACAAAGATGTGGATATTTTCCTTTTCTGAAGTTGCTTCAGTTTCCAGACTATTTCCAGCAACAAATTCTACCAAGTGATTCTCTTACCATGCACATGGAGTACTCATGACTGAAGACAGAGGTTACTGTTAATCACAAATGACAATAGCAGATGTTTCTTTAACCATATTTTTACCAGTTTAGTACATGTTAATACAAAACAGCAAAACTTCAGCTTTGCCAGCAAAACCAATTTGCTTTATTTTAGTATTTACATTACTTTAATGGAAAATAACATGAGCAATACATTTTAAGTATAATTATTTTCTTAGATCTATACCTATTTCAAATAATCTTTCATGTTGATTTATTCAAATTATTAGAAAATGGATCTCTCTCTCACCTCCATTCATACTGTTATTAAATTAAAGAACAAATGCAGTCATTAGAATTAATATTAACAAATTGATGAGGGCCATAACAAATACAAGATAGTACTGCTAGAACACCACTTAGGAAGACCATTTATTATGAAACCTTATAGATAATAATGATTTTGTTTAACAGTAATTATTTTCTCCAAATCACAACATTGTCTTTTTTGAACATCAATGTAGTACAAGAGGAAGGAAAAATTCATGGTTTTCAAAAAAGCCTAAGGAAATTCCACTTGGAAGGATAATCCAAATTGGGCGTAAACCTCTTTTCTTTCAAAGTTTTACCTTTTAAGAAGGAATATTTCCAGAGATTATGCATTTTAAATTTCTAAATCCACTTTATGATTTTTTTTGTATTGCAGAAGATTTCTTTAATAGAAAATAAAGAAAGTTTTTCTAACAATGGTTAGTTAAAATGACAATGACAGCAACTTATGAGTAATTTTCCATTGAACCATCTCATGATCCAGGTGAATATTACTGAGGAAGCAGACCTATCTAAAAAATCCGCAGGGAAATTCACATTTCCCTTTGGACTGTAGCTATTTATTCTCAAGTTCAGCTTTTGGAAGTTTTCTACCCTCTTCTCTGCACCAACCCTGCTAAAATGATTATTGCAAACAACTCGTGTCTCTGTCTTTCACAGTGAAACTGAACTTTCTTGATCATGGACTCTAATAAGGCATTTGAGATATCACATCCTCAGTGTACGTCACAAAACTCTTCAGATTGGTACTCATCTCTCCTGGTTCATCATATTTTTTTAAACTTTCCCTTTCTGCCCTTTAGAATTGTTGGTGAAAGGCCAAAATTTCACTTTCTATTTTTTTTCCTAAAGCTTTCTTTCAATAACATTCATTATCCTTTTCAACAAATGCTGAAGACAACCAGGCAGCAGACTGACTCGAAGCATCTGAGATTGGGTACAGTTACTGTTTTTAAGACTCAGTTCAAAGTGCTTAAACACACGACTAAATCCTATTAAAATCAAGTGTTTACCTCAGCTAAACAGGACATGAGCAAAACAATTTGTTCTGATGAAAAATAAGGCCATGTTTTGTTTGAGCAGGACACACTGTGATGGGCACATCCTCCCCCTGCTTGTGACAGACCCAAGCCACGAGATTCGTATTCAGCCCTAGAGCAAAACAGAATTATGATGTTCTTTCTTCCATCTGTTCTTTCTTAACATCAACCTGTTAGTACTTGAAAAGCACAGCAGGATTCCTTAGGCAGCTCAATAATTAGAGGGTCAGTCCTTGTGAGGCTGCATCTGGGGCACTGTGACCACTTCTGGGATACTCACTCCAAGAGAGACATGGAGCTCCTGGAGCAGATCCAGCAAAGGGCTACGAAGATGATGAAGGGACTGGATCTCTCTGACAAGGAAAAGCTGAGGGAGCTGAGGCTGAGTAGGCTCAAGAAATGGTGACTGAGAGGGCACCTCAGCAGTACCTATAGGAATCTGAAAGGAGGTGCCAAGAGGATGGACCAGGCTCTGCTTGGTGGTGCCAGGCAATAAATAGGACAAAAGGAAATGGGCAGAAACCAATGCACAGGAAATTCTACCTGAGGAAGAACTGCTTTTCTGTGTGGGTGACTGTGCACTGGAACAGCTTGCCCAGAGAGGTTATAGAGATATTCTCACTGGAGATATTCCAGAACTGGATTCAGTCCTGTACAATGGGCTTTAGGATGAGCCTGTTTGAGCAGGGACTTTGGACCAGATGACCCACTGAGGCCTCTTCCGACCTTGCCCATTCTGTGAGCATAGAAATATCAGCAATCATCAGGACCTGTTGGAGCAAATCCGTAGGAGTCCACCAAGATGATGGAAGGTCTGGAGCACTTCTGTGAAGACAGTCTGAGATAGCTGGGGCTCTTTAGCCTGGAGAGGAGGCTCTGGGGAGACTTTTATAACACCTTCCAGTACCTTCCAGTACATTCCAGTACCTAAAAGGGCTATGGGAGAGCTGGAGAGGGACTATTTTGCAAGGGGATATTGTGACAGGACAAAGAGGAATGGCTTCAAATTGAAGGAGGGCAGGGTTAGGTTAGACATTAGGAAGGAATGCTTCCCTGTGAGGGTGGTGAGTCACTACCCTAGCTTGCCTCATCCCTGATAATGTTCAGTGCTAGTCTGGATGGGACCTTGAACAACCCGGTCTACTGGTGTCCCTGCCCATGGCAGCCAGGTGGAATCTAAGGTTCCTTCAAACCCAAACCTTTCCCTGATTCTGTGATTTTGTTATTTAAGCAGAAACTTTCTTTTACAATATTGAACTCTGCAGTCAAATTAGGAAAAACACTCTTAATTTCTTTATTGTACATATTTGGGGCATATATTTCAGATTATGGAAAGACCACCACTCGAACACCAAAATCCTCAGATTATCATTAGCCAATTGTAATAACAAACAAACACTATGTGCAGTTAAGGTGTACTATTCTGTCAATTATACTATTTACCCACAAAAATTACCATTGTCAAATACTCCATGATTCAAATTTTAATTCATTTTGAAAGACTTCAATGAACTCCATTTTAGAACATTTGTTTCCTGTTCCTTTGGCAGCAGATAGCTTTTCCAGTGCTCCAGCAGGTGGAATACAAGTAGGCCATGTGCTTAATTTGGCTGGCTATTGATAACATGGGGTATCTTTCTTGCCCTCAGTGCCATCAATCATAAAGGCATTTCAAGTACACATAATTAGTCCTTAACAAAAGATAATTAGATCTAACAAAACTCTTCACTTGCTCCAAGATTTTTTACAAACTGAACTTGTAAAGGGAACCAGTTCAGGAAGAACAAACTCAAGAAAAAAAAATTATTACAGGTAATTTTGATAATTGTTGAGATCTTGGATTTTGGTTTGGTGGTTTTCTTTTCCTCAACCCATATTATGGCAATATGCATTTTCTCTTTACTTACACAGCATTTAATGCCCAATTTAAGTACATTTGCAATTGTTTATTAATTTCAGTTCAGGGCACCTTAGAGGGTTTGAGTAAAACAAAATCCAGGTTTACATGCTATAGAATACCTTTAGGTAAATAGCTGCTCAGAACTGTGCTCTCTTAGTCAGAGTGTTCTAATCAAAATGTATCAATGGATGGGGCCTTTATCTATCAGTCTTCATGACGTATTAGTTTCTCCTACTCTTTCATTTTACTTTTTTTTTTATCACCAGTCTCTGCTTTTCATCTTCTCATTAGTAAAGAATTATGCTGCTGTTGTCCATTGGAAATTTGTTTAATTTTTATACTTCCCTACAACCTAAATATTTCATAACAATGTTAAGTTCTCCCTATGTTACATTGATTGGTTATTCTCACTAGTTCCCTGTACAAAACCAGAATCAATATCTCTTTCTGACAGTTCTTTTAACACATTCATAAATAAAGGGTTATGTCTTCCTCTGACACGCATGTACTTATTTGATTTATAGCAGCTTAAGTGGCTGGGAAAAATCATATACTATTACCTAGGCAAGTATAAGATTATTGTTCAGGGTTTCTATGGGAGAAAATGGGGGGGAAATCCTATCTGTCAGCTCTCCCATGCAGCAGAAGAGCTGCATGATGATTGCAATGCAGTTGCAGAGATCTGGTAGCCTTCATAAGGCTTTCAGGCTAATGCATGTCATTAAAATACATAGAAACAGTGTTTTGAGCCACATAATCAGAGCTGCACGCCCAGGCCTCCTCTGCATTACTGTGGAAAGCATCCAAGATTAGCCCATGGCAAAGGAGGACAGGCCTGAGTAGATTCTTCAAATTCTGCTATGACCCAAATTGTCTTGTTCACTCTTTTCCCACTCCATAAAGCCACACACAGTGCTTGTGCACACTCTGCATCGTGAGGTAATAAACCAAAAGCAACTCCAAATGACAAAATCACCTCTCTTTCCAGCTCAGTGAACTGTGTCATGCAATAAGCACAACAATTTGCATGATGATTGTAACCAAAAAATTAAAATAAATACTTCATACATATATTTTATATATATATATATACATATATAAATCCCTAAATTAAAGAGAAATGTTTCATGCCTNTATGAAGAGTAGTAATTAAAATATGAAAGTTGGGAAGTATTTACTACAACATATAAACATATTTATAAACATATAAATCCTTCTTAAACAATTCCTTTACCAGATTACCTTTGTAGTCAGGTTCTTGAGTTAAACTGTGTAGCACTGGAGAATAAGCATTAAGTAAATACCATCCATGAACATGACTCAAAACTTACTTAGAAGAGTTGAACTACAAGAATTACTACGTTACCTGTCCAGTTTGTCTCAGTTTGTCTCAAATCTGGATTTCAGGCAGCATCTTGAAACTCAAAAAAAAAAAAAAA
>WEIU01014007.1:132543-157211 GCA_013389925.1 Aegithalos caudatus | reverse complement strand
TTCTTTATTCCTATTAATTTTGAAGGATGCATGGGGGATCAATGGCATTTCTTTAGGAATTGTGCACCTGCCAATTACACCATGTTTGGTTAAGGTCTGAAGAAATGAAAATTCATCATAAGAAATGAGGCACTGTGCTGGGAAATGTTCAAATTACAGAATAAAGGCTTTCCACTTGGAACCCAGTATTTCATAAATTCATCTAAATTGCTAATCATAGTTTATGTAACCATGTGACTAGGATTAGAAAATGCTGCCAATTACTGGTTCTTGTTTTATATCAGGCAAGATAATAATTAGTTTGGAAGCCTTGGCCATGCTATTACTTTTTCTTTTCAGGAAAGTCATGTCACCATCATATTTACCTAAAAGAAGTATCCTTTCTTAGTCGGTAAAAATCCATGGTTGTCTTATGCTTACTAAAGATTTAGAGAATTTCAAATTCAGTCTAAGTGTTTTCATTGCTATCAAATTTCTGAATCTCTTCTTCCTTCAAAACCTTCTTTGTATTTTCTGCACCAATTTCATATTTTTTTTAATACTAATCTTGATAATTGTGCATCCCACATATTTACATTTATATTTATTATCTTCTACAGCTGTTCCCTTGGTTCTTGCAATTCTTGTTTTGAACATTTTTCTGGGTTTCTATCCTATCTCCAATGTCGTCCTGTAACTGACTTATTTCTTAAAGCTTATGAATATTCAAATATGTATCAGGAAAATAGCACAATCTCTCTTTTCTTCTAATCTGGGGTCATCAGACTGCCCACTTCCTAAAGCATAACAGAGGATAAAAGCTTTACATCATTAGTGTTTTTTGTTCAAAGAGTCCTTAGCACAGATGTCATTAGAGGAACACAGTCCAGGTTGGTTTTCTGGGTCCTGCATCTCTAATGTTGGAATAGGCAAAAGTTAGACACCCTGATGCAGCAGTAGGGCACATAACAGACTTGACTCCATATCCAAGATCTTTGAGCTGTAAACTTGTATCCACTGACAAAATTATTTAAATATAGGAATAAATGAGGATAAATGGATTCATTGATCTGTGGAAAATTAAACTTACAATAGAATCTGATCAATTATTATTTTATTTTCATACAATGATTGTCTTAACGTAAAAAGTGTAAAGAGCCTAAGATCCATTACTGCAGTGGCTCAATATTCCAAAAGGTCATTACAAGATTGTTTTAGCTTTAGAAAATGTATTCCCCATAGGTTACCTACTTGAGCCTAGTATTTGTGATCTGATTTCTTGGTTTCTCCATTCCATGAAAGTTTGGGGGATGTTTCAGTGTATTACAGCGTACATTTCTGCCTATTTTCAGAGGTGTTATAAGCTGTCAGCAAAGCACAGGACATTTTGAGACTTCCCAAAATGATTGGAGGTAAAACATGGACCTTCCAAAATGAAATTTTCATTAATACATTTAAGCAATAAGCAAAAAAATCAAGAAACAAATGTTACTTCTAAAATCAAATTAGAACAGATATAATTTTATAGCCTTTAAGTTACAACATAGGGTCACTGAAGATTTTTTTATAAAAGTTTCAGAATTCCTGGAAAAATGAGGTGCTTTATGAACAGGTGCTTTATGTTTATATTCCAGCCAAATAGTTTTTCTCTAATTGAGTTCCTGTGTATGTACACTTGCCTCTAAACAGATATTTTCATAGTATGTTTCTCTGAATTCACTTATACCCTATGAGTTTTCTTACAGTGTTATCAGACAACTTTTCTGTATTTTCACAAGAGGCCAGTGATCTTTTTTATTACTGACACAAAAACTGTATTTGAGTTAATAATTTTGGCATAGTTAAGTTGAAAGCACAGTTTTAATATAAAGCTTTCTCTCATGCTACTCTAACTTTTCCTGTAAATTTTTCTGCAATGGAAGAGCCAGATTTACTTGGTAGAAAATTACTAAGTGTTCTCTTTTTAAAATTTAAGATAATTGATGTTAAATTTTGACTCATGAAAAACATACTGGTTTGCATATTACATTTTATTGTAGCATAAATAATGTTAGCATTCAGTGTATAGAAGCTGTAGATGTTAATATTAGTCTTACTGAAACAGAATATGCATCGTAGTTCAGGCAACTCCCAAAGGCAGTAATCCTTGGAAAATTATTTTTTTGAACTAAGCTAGAAGAAATGGATGCAGTTTTTTGGTCAGTTTTTCTCATTATGTTTCATTTAGTTTAACTCAGGGAAGTTCAGACTTAAAATATCAAAGTGAATGAAGGCAATATGGAAGACAATATCATCCAGGTAGGAAGCGATTATTCTGTCTCCAAAGGAAGGAATTCAATAGGTGTGATGTAAAATGGGACATTTTAGAAAGAAAAATCAGTCATCATTTGAAAGATTTATAGAAGTTATGTCAAATCAGAATTTTGTGCTATGGTTTGACTAAGTAACTGCTATATTTGCATTATGCGGAAACTGATCAGGGAAGATTTAATGAGTCATTCGTATTTTCTATTCTTTGACATTCAGTAAGAGCTATCACAGTTTACTGTTGAAGAATGATACTTCCGTGTCCTTAAGATCGGCACGGTTGCTGGAATATGCTGTGAGACTCATTTTTCCTCTTTGCAAGGAGATGTAATTTTAGGAGCCATTCCAAAGAAAATGCTTTTACAAAATGCAGAAATGAGGCATATATTGAGACTGAGATCTCAGTCCTGTTGCTTTGTCCTTCTTTGCCTTTGGACCCTCTGGCAAGCAACCAAAAGCCACAAGGCAGAACACCAAGATCCTCAAGTTTGGGTAATCGTATTCTTGCTACATCCTGATCGCCCTCCCCACTCACCTGACCTCAAAACATCAAGCTGCTGGGAGATAAGTGAATATGGGTGGGGATTGGCAGTAGGCATTACTCTATGCCTGCTGCTCATTCTCCACCTCTAGAACTCCAGCTCAGTTTTGTTCAGCTTATGTCAACAGGAATCTAGCTTCCTCATAAAGAAAGGATATGGTTTGAAATTGTGTATACTGCACCATAAATAAATGCTGACAATCTCTTTTTCCTGTGTGACTAGTGCATGCTCTGCCTAGTCACCTAGTTTACTCTCTTACAATGTCTAGCTGCATGGCTGGGCAATTAGACTGCTTTCAGACTAATCAAAAAGTCAATATACTCCTATTGCCTTTTAAAGGTTAACATGCACTCAAAAATCAGGGTTCAAAGCAGACATCTACAGAGAACTGAGGCCAATTAAGCCCACAGAATCCTCTAGGTTGCTTTTTTGCCTGTCAGAACATTAGTCCCTTGACAGGTTAAAGATTTTCCTTTTCCCCCTTTTTCCCTCATGTTTTTTTTCCCCTCTTCTTTTCTTGCCTTTTCTATTCATCCTTTGTTCCATGACCTCTAGTCTTTGCATAATTGAATTTCTGTTCCCCTTTAACCTTTAAAAAGTCAAATGAACTCTAGGGCAGGTGTTCCTGGCAGGATTTCTTTTTGCATACCAACGGTATAAGAGGGCCTCTTCCTTACCTGATGATGTGAAAAAGATGTTTTGATTATAGATCAAAATAGATTATAGAACCTCAAAATGATTTGGGTTGAAAGTGTCCTTAAAGGTCATCCAGTTCCAACCCCCTGTCATGAGCAGGTACACCTTCCACTAGACCATGTTGCTTAAGGCCCTGTCTAGCCTGAGCTTGGACACTTGGAGAGATGCACAATTTTTGGGTGCACTACAATATTAGAGGTAGTGTTGATCCTGGACCTGTTCAGTTACAGTAACTCTGATCTTCCTTAGATAGGTGCTGGGGAGAATGCATACAGATGGGAACTTCTGTCTAGGGTCATACCATGGAATTCTCTTCCCATTGAATTCAAGAGAGATGACTCATGAGCTAGAAAGGTCAAAAAGGAAAGGATAAACAAATACCCAAGAGCAAGCTGGTTCCTCTGTCTTGCACTAAGGGTCAAGCAACCCCAAACTGCAGTAAAAAACTTGTGGTATTCTTTCTTCAGTGCTTGAACCACCTTTCTACTGTCTTGTGATACTTACAAGATCTGTAAAGTGTCCTTCTGACTCCTGCCAGACCAGGATGGAAAAAGAGATCAATATTCCTGCAGCATACACAGGCAGTGTCACCTGCTTCTTCACCAGAACTGCTGCAGGCTGTCACTGCCCTCACGTCCTCCCTAATAGCCAACTGAGCAGTTTCTGGTGATCTGGCATCTCCATGAGTTACCAAAGTTTTTATAGGAAAAGAGAAATCTCAAAGCCTTTAGGTTGTTAGGATGGTTTCAGATCCAGAGCCTGGATGTTGAAGATCCCTCAGAATATTTTTCACACCGTCCTTCATGAATTATTTAGCACAGCTCAGCACCAAATTTCTTTGGCAGCCAGACAAGACAGTATAGTTGACTCTTGGAACTCTTACCAACAAGTAAGAAGACAGCACTGAAAATATTATCTTTGCTGTAATCAATTGCTTTAGTTGCAATGGACTATGGAGAACCAATATCCAGCAAATGGCAGCTGTAAAATACTACCAAGGACCACCTATTCCCCTCACCCTTCCCTGCCTTCCATAAGCTCACATAGTGCAGTTTTTCAGGCTGCAGGCATCGTGGTGAAGGGGAGCAAGGCAAAATAACTATTCTGCAAGTGGGCCCAGGTGTGGCTTGCATTACCTTACAATCTGTGGGTATGTCTACTTGAGTGTCTTAACGTAAATTAGAAACATGGTTTTGGGGGAAATCTTCCAATCACCTGAGCTCTCCACACTTTGATTTTCATTGTGGAACTGTTTGGGGTACATGGACAGGGTGACATTTGTGTTAAACCAATCTGAAAGTTGTGATCTCTTGGAGAACACCTAATGTACTCCAGTCTTTCTGGGCATCTAGTTCACAACATCTAGTCCAGAGTACTCCTCTGGACACATATAATGAGCTGTCAGGTCCTTGGCATCAAATGTTGTGCTGCCCAGATCGATTTCTCTTGCACCACACCCCTTGCTAATTGACCCTGGCAGCTACCACAGTACCTAGAAGCTACTCATAAGTACAGAATCCATCTTCCAAGTGAAATAGAGGCTGTGACAGATGTCACATTTAGGACAGCACATTACATAGATTAATTCCCCTAGATGGTAAAGATCATTCACTTCATCTTAAATGTAATGTATGTGTCTGTGAGTTTAAAAAAAAAGACAGAATGACTGGTAACAATATATTCCCTCATTCCAATGCACAAATTCAAACACTATAATGTGACCAAAAATTCTAATACAATTAATTTCTTCCCTTTTACTCTCCAAGCACCCTCCATAATTTGCAAACAAACTGAATTTTTGTTTTGCCAGGACACCTGAGGGATGCACATCAATGTGAGGACTGAGAAGGGACATTCAAAGTCAAGGTTTAACTCAGGCTGTTTCTACACTAGCTGCCCATTTCCATTTGGGTACATCTGGACTTCAGACACCGAACCTTTGAATACTGTACAAAGAAATGCATCATTAGTGTTATTGACTCTTGCTTTTGCTAGAATCTCACGTATTACAGTTCACGTCCCTGATTCATGACAGTTTGCATTTCCAGGAAGCTTCAATGACGTGCTTAATTAGGCAAATCCAGGCTGAGTTAATCTAGAAATAGGGCCTGCATAAACAGCAGAAATTTAGGTTTGTGATTAATATAGCAAATGTAATTCTGCAATGTAATTTAAATTATGTGTATGTCATATCATAAATCTAAGTGCTTCCGAAGTCTGTAGGCTTCATGCCAGCATTAATTTTTGTAGAAAGTAAGAAATATTTCTCACGTTTGATTGCTTTTTAAACTCCAAGTCTGATATACCCTAAGAAATTTGTCCCAATCTGCTGTCTTGTGATATTCAATGGAGATTAAAAGTAAAAATTTATGCCGACATATAGTTTGCTTATGTAGGTGAAATATTTTACAAGAGGACATGAGCTATTTCAGAAAGCTTTTTGTTAAGACAAACTATGGCAAAGTTATATTTAACTACCTTGATACTAACTTATGAAAACACACTAAAACATTGAAACTAGGGACTTTTTTTTTTTAAATTTTTCAGTATATAATGCATACAAATGTGCACTGACAAATATTCCCGTGAAGCAGACCTCCCACATTAATCACTCAGGGAAGAACTGATTTTCTATTTCATGGAGGTGTAAATCTAGAGATATAAGGCAAAAATCCATACAGAAGCTGTTAATAAAGATTACTAATCCTATATTGGTTGTCTGATGCAGAACAAACTCATACTCATGGCCTGGTACACAGCATGACAATGACAGAAGTTTGTGCTATCTCAGATTCATGGAATGAGGCATTAAATTATTTTATGGATATGGTCTTGATATGGGGCCATGATGCATTTACCCATTGTTAGTATTTATTTATCAGTCTGGAGTTTAAACTAATTGAAGGTGATGATCCCAGGAGGTGTCACGGAGAGGCAGATCATAGAAACATAAAATCACAGAATGGTTTGGGTTGGAAGGGATCTTTGAAGATCAGAGGATCGAATCTTCTGCTAACTCTGGCCAACAGCGATAAGCCAGTATTGCCTGAGCTATTTTCAGATCTGAGGATAAAAAATGATGTTTCAGTGACTGTGCTTAGATATCATGGATTTAGGTTTTAAGTTATCTGCTGGATTTAGCGTCTTCAAAATTTGAAGATACAACTGAACTTTCTCACAAGCACAAAATATCTTCTTTTACATTCTGGTTTTAATGAAGTAATAGGAAAACAAAAGAAAATAATTGAAAGAAGCTCAGTAAATTAGACAGCTAATTCCTGCCAGTGATTGGCAGTCAACAGTCTGGACTCACTGCACAATGCATTCCCAGTAGAGGATCTGCTTGGGCAGAGTTTCCACTCACCCAGACTGGCAGCTGTGGAGCACCCATGGAGCCAACACAGCATCTGCTGGGAGTGCATGCACACACACACAACCCTCTACATTTCTAGAAAACACAGTGGGTGAGAACCTGCAGGCTTGTGAACAAGTGTGTCTGTGTTCTGCAGTGTGGATGCAACCCAGGTTCTTTGCTATGTATCTGGGGAATAGGAAAGCTAGCACAGATGTAAACAGGGACCACCAGTTGTCTCACTTTCTCTAGCCTTCATATTCACGTGTTTAATGTTGGCTGGTGTCATCAGGAAGGGTGAGTACATATTCATGATCCAAACCTAATAGGTATCAATTCTGATCCTGCAGTGCCTCCAGATGAAGCAGTTCTAGGTAATGGTCAAAAGAAGCAACATAATCACTAGCTTGTTGCTAGGACTGGGCTTTTTCTTTCCTTCTCATGATTTTTAATTAGTACTTCTATCCCTGCTACTTAGAGTGGAGATGAGACCAAAATTCTGAAGAAACAAAGTCTTATTGCTTTGAAAAATAAAAATCATTATTCCTGCACAGCTGATCTGACAAGGTGATTACTTAGATAATACAGTGCCTTCCTGCCATCTTGTGGCACTGGAGGGTTTGCAACTCCCTGATTTTTATACTGTGTAAGTTTTACTTCAAATTTACACTTTTTAAGTTTCAGATGTCATCTAGTTAAACAACACACAAACACACACACACACACACACACGTATACTGAGTGAAATCTTGGTACAACTGATTGCAGAGTCAAAATCTCATTGATTAAAAAAAGTTTCAGACTGTATTAATTGTATTTATTTCAATGTCTTATTATGTCAAAAATGAAAACAATTTGAAACTAACTAATGTAAAACTGGGTTTCAGGTTAATAGATTAAGTTACTGTTATACTGAAATAATCTGCAGTTATGTATGAAATAATACCTTGCATTTCTATTATGAATTAATCCATATTTTTCATTTGGGATGCTTTGTTGGTTTTTGAAATAGCTGACTCCTTTTTCAAGTCCGCCTGAAGAAAAGGGAAGCTGCATCTTTGACATGACTTCAGGCAAGAGCCTGCTAGGGCTTGTTCAATGTTTACTTCTTTTTCTAAAATAAAGGAATGTATAAGATTGTCTGATTTCCTGCTCCTGCTTTTAGGCTGGAATCACCAACTCGATCTTTGAGCATGGATGCACCACGAGGAATTAATATCAAAGCACAAGCTGGAAATATTGAAGCTCTTTCCCAGATGGATATCAAACTACACAGCAGTGATGGCGTGGTGAGTACAAGCCCTTCTTTTCCATAACTGTCATTGATCTCCTGTGTGACTATAACTCCAAGTCTTTTTTTCAAGTTCTGTTAATTTAATTCCTCAGGTTTTAGGTGACAGGATATTAAAATGAATAGTGCCAATAATGAAACTTTTATTTATGTAAATAATACTACCAACAGACATAATGTTGTATTAGCTTAGAGAGATGCTTTCTAATAAAACTGGGATATTGCTTAGTTCCCCCACTAGCACAGTGATTCCCAGGCACGCCAGTGGGGAATCTTGGCTCAGAAGCAGATGTGGCCCCAGAGTGGCAAAATTAAGGAGTGAAGCTCTGCAGACATCACTAACAGCAGGCAATGTGCAGCAGTCTATTTATCTCCCCCCCGCAAGGCTGTCCTGTGCCAGTTCTTCCACAGAGGACTACAGACCAACCCCTGTCCATCCTTAACCAGCTGGCTGTGCAGGGATGCCTCAGCACTCAGGCCAGGACAGACCTGGGTCCAGAGCAGTGCTTGTGTCCTGCTGTTCTGTGCATGGGCACTGTCACCTTAAAATCATACAGTGAATTATGCTGGAAGGGACCTTAAAGATCATTCAGGTCCAACTTCCCCTGCCATGGACAGGGACACCTTCAACTAGACCAGGCTGCTCAGAGCTCAATCCAGTCTGGCTTTGAACACTTCCAGGGATGGGTCATTCACAGTTTCTCTGGGCAGCCTGTTCTTGTGCCTCACCACTGAAAGAAATTCTTTTTTTATATCTAATCTAAATCTATCTTCTTTCAATTTAAAACCAACATCCCTGATAAAGGGTCCTTCCCCAGCTTTCTTGTAGGCCCCCTTTAAGTACTTGAAGGCTGCAGTGAGGTTCCCCCAGAGCCTTCTCTTCTCCATGCTGAACAATCCCAATTCTCTGAGCTTTTCTTCATAGGAGAGGTGCTCCATCCCTCTGAGCATTTTTGTGTCCCTCCTCTGAAATCACTTCAACAGGCCCATGTCTTTCTTGTGTTGGGAGCAAGATGGATACAAAGATGGATTCAGAAAAACTTATGCTGCATCCAGCATAAGTTTTCATTTGTCAGTACCCCCACATCTTTCTCCTCAGGACTTCTCTCAATCCATTCATCACCCTCTTGTATCCATTTTGGGGATTGCCCCAGCACAGGCACAGGACACTGCACTTGGCCCTCTTGAACTCCACCAGTCCTCTGCTAAGAAGAGGGTGGGTACCAGCTTTTCCTGTCCTATTTATGTCTGCCAAGAGCCTAGGGCTCAGAGAAACTTTGTATATAAGAAGTCCTGTTTAAAAGGCCATTCTTAAGCCTCTGCTTAGTCAAATTCAACTCATCTCATGACACATTATTGCTTTATTATCTCTAACAACCCCATTTGTCCTGTTTTTTCCCACTCAGCTTCTGCTCGATGCTGAAACTGTGCGACTGCCCAAGCTGCCTGAGGGTGCAAGGGGTGGATCTGGGATTTCTCAGGGGCTCTATGAAATCTGCGTGTGTCCAGATGGAAAGCTCTACTTGTCAGTGGCTGGTGTGGGCTCCACTTGCCAAGAATACAGCCGGGTCTGCCAGTGAGGCACCCGAAAAGACCTCACACCCCCTTGCGCATCTGAGTTTTGTATTACTCCTAAAGAGCATTACTGAAAGCATATTTTTCAGCATTTTAAAAACAAAGTACTTACAATTTAGGAAACAGATCTGCATCTACAATTCTGGAATACAGGGTGTAAGGGGAAGAAGAGCACAAATGACATTTCCACTTCAGAAGAATGACTTGAATCAAATTACCTGTTTTGTCAGTAACACTTGGATAACAGCCTTACAGAGAGCATTAAAAAAATAAAACAAATATGTTTCCTTGCTGAACTATTATTCAGTCAGATGATTATGTCATTGTTCATATTTTTGAGATCCATGGTTTTTTTCTCTCACTACATGTAAACACTTACTGTATTAGTGGGTGAAACGAGGGAATTACTTGAATTATTTGTAAGGCAAAGCATTATTTGGAGAATTCAGAAAGTGCCAGCACATGGTCTATGCAATTTTGTTCTTGCAATAACACAAGATAGAAAAATGCGGTATTTGTATGGGTTCTGTGTAAAAGATGTTAATTTGCTAATAGCTTTCTGTTTTATTTTGGCAACACATATGCTGATTTGCTCCTTACTGAGATTCATATAAAAATAACTAATGCAAAAAGCTCCAGAAGTCATGAAGGCCTCTCTGTCTCAAATCCATTCACTATACAACAGAAAAATATGTTCATATATTGTATAATAGTAATTGTTTGTTCTAAAGCCTGTACTATCATATTCATTTAAATCCTTTTTCTTATTTTAGGACATACTAATTCAACAAGGCAATCTGTTGTGCCAGCTGGACTAGCAAAAAGAAAAAAAAATGTGTCTTCAGACTGTCTGACACAAAGAACTATTTGGGCAGTGGGAAAAAATCCTTCTATGTATAAGAGGAATATTTAATTTCCATCTGTACCTGTTGACTGGTATTTCTGATCCTGTCAGAGAGGGACTCCATCACAAACAGAGAGAGTAAAACTTTTCTTTTTTTTTTTTTTTTTTTTNTTTTTTTTTTTTAATTTTAGGACTTTGGATGCAAAATAAATGCTCACCAGAGCTGACAAACCGTTTATTGGCCTTGTAAAGAAACACAACTGCAGACCTGTTCCCCTGTACAGTGTTGCACTGAACACAAATAAATTGTTTGCACAACTCTGGGTAGCAAGATTTGTATTTAGTAGTGTGTTGTTTAAGCCTCATGGGTTTTTAATTCCTTGATGCTGTTTTGTATATACTTTTTGATCTTATTATCCAGGAGGGAGCTATCACATAGTGCCTTGGTGTCTATTTACAGAAGGGTTTTGACCCATAGTGTTAGTAAACCATAAATATCCACCTTTTGGAAAAAAATTATCATCATCCTTAAAACAGAAGAATCAGGACAAAATAACCACTTACTTTTTAAAGACTTGCTACTTTGGCTTTGATGAACAAAGGAAGAAAATCAACACTCAGATGATCTCCCAAGTATACATAAAAGCCTGAGCTGGTGGTAAAGCCCAGGGCAATCCCTGCTTCAAGGGCTGCCTTTTCAATTTCTCTGAGAGTCTGATGTACAGAAATGAAACTGCTCTTCAGCAGCAGGGTGGAGCCCTCAGCAATTAATGCAAACTCAGAGCTTCAGTAGCACAAGTAGGAAACACTTTGTGTGAGCTTAAGCGAGTGAAGCAAGGTTTCACATGTTAGTGAGTGCTCCAATGGATGTTACACTGCCTGAAAGGGAAGTAGGAAGCCACACATCTTCCATATCTGAAATTCTGTTTTCTTGGGCTTAGACTCATTCACTCATCTTCAGGAGTGAGTACAAGGCTGTTGGCCATAAGGAGAGAAATGTTTATCTCCACAACTGTATTTCTTGACTATATCTGTCTCTACAGCTTAGCCCTTAGCTGAGGCACACTTAAACAGCTGTCTTCAGTATTCCTTTAAAGTCAGTTTAGGTGGTTCCAATTCCATGCATAAGCTTTTACAAACCAAAATACAAGCAGACTTGGCTTAACCATTGAATAGAAAGTATGAGTACTAAAATAAAGGTCAGCAAATACCCTTGCATGTGCAGCTACCTAAAAACTGCTGCTACAAGTAACTTAAGAGAACTGTAATGTCACCAGTCTCTTACAGCTGTAGCATTAACAGCAAAACTGGGACTTGAGTTCTTAGAAATTTCAGCCATTGTTCTGACATCAAGGAACATATGCCCCCTTTCATGAAGTATCAAACAAATAATTCATCTAATCTAACCCCTAAATGTTAGCCAGATACTGCAAAATAGTTAAAATCTGCTTGTTTTGCTGGCAATAGAAGTACAGCACTTTTTAAGTTACACATTTTAAGCTTTTATTTTGGAGGCATATTTTCAAATATGATTTGCCAATTAATTCACAGCAAAGGATTGAATTAAGGCTTTCCAGGAAAGAATAACCTGACCCCTAAAGAGCTAAAAATCGGGGTGGAGTCACCTGGCTGGTAACACTATTAAGCATGATGGCACTTCATTTAGACACTGAAATAACTACCACCTTTCTTGTGGAGATAAATCTCCTGGACTTGCTTCAGTTCACAGGCAGATTCTGAGTAGTATCAAAACCTAAAAAAGTCTACTGTAGCCTCAGCACTGCTATCACCCGAATCACCAGAGTGATCCTTTTCATTGCTTAAATTTCATTCTTTTTTTCATTATGCTACAACACTGACATTAGAAGTATTGCTCCATTTTTGTATTGTGCACATTTTTTAAAGCATGACTGGTGACATCTTGTCGCTATTTTTTTTCTTTTAGGTGTGGTTAGTAGAGAAGCAAAATTTATACTAAAATTGCCAGAGTGTAATCAGCCAATGCTACAATCTGAATTACTATTAATCTCAACATAGTCCATACATCACTAAATTATCACTTCTGGTATCTCCACGTGGATGTCTATACCTCTTTCTTTAATACTTCAAAATTACTGTTTCTACTTGAATCAAACATTAGTAAATAGTTACAGAGAAAATTATGGCACACAGGGAAGTGAGAATATGCAGTTCTCTAGTTTATTTCCAAAAGTATCATCCAAACGAAGAAGAGAGAAAAATCACTACCAGCATAGTGAACTGATTTGTTTGCATATTTACTCCCTCAAAAAGAATTATTTACAGCAGTTCTTGCAACTGGTTGTAATTATTACACAGTGGAAAAATGATAGAAAAACTTCACTGGTGATTGGCCAAACACAAGCCTTTTTCTTTTCCATTTCACAGTCCTTTAGTATTTGCATTTGTCTATCTTTATATAGCTTTATGCAAAAGGAAATCGCAAGAATTGGAAACTGAGTTCTTGAATAAACTTTATACATTTTGAACAGTATGCTTCTGCTTTTGTATTCAATGAAACAACTTAAATGAATGTTTTCATTTTTAAAACAAAATTATTTTTCCAGGACTAAGAATGTGAAATGTACTTTATTTAAAAATATGAACAAAAGTCTTGGTCCCAACTAAAAATGTACTTTGCAAAATTTAGAAAATGCTCTACAATTGGGTCTCATTGGACATTTAGAATTCCTTTGTCTTAATCAGTAGTAGGGGAAAGTAAACAAAAAAATTATGAAAGTGCTACTGAGTTAATCATCCAGAAAACAAACCAAAGAAAAGATAAACAGTTTTGATTAAAAATTCATTGACAAATTCTAACGTGACAAAAATGTGTCTTCTTCAAATGAAAACATTTACTTTGGCTTCCAAGTTTAGTTATTTTTGAACTATTAGTTCTGCTTTTGTTCCCCAAGACCAATCCAGCCTTTCTTAGAGTTTAGATCCAGTAACAGAAAGTCTCAAAGGTGGTACTATCCTCCTCTACTTTGAAGAAATTACAATAGATTTTATTACAGCCTTGTTTAAAGCAACCCAAGTATACCAGTACCAAGAGAATGCAATCCTTATAGTAAACTTTAAATCCAATTTTACAAATCATTAGTTACTTCAGTGATAATGATTCAAGTACAAATATTGCAAAACTGCATTTCTTCCACAATAAACAATTTTTCTTCTGATAGCTACACAAAAATCTATTTCCTTTAAAAAAAAAGGTTTTTCTCGTCATTAATTGCAGAGGCAAGAGTCCTGTGCTTTTTAGAATAGCTGTGTATGCCATTGTTTGAGAGGAAAGCTTCTAAAGCACAGGATAGTATCAAGCCTATCAAGGCTTATTCCAGCTGCAGTTCCTTAGATTCAAACTGCCCAATGTATAGTTAAATCAGCTTCCTATGCCACTGTCTTTTTGTTAAATTCCTCAACTGTAATTTTGGGAGACAAGAACTGAAGCTGCTTTTCCTAGATAAACTGCTGTGGAAGGTAGGAGATAGACCTGATTAAAAAGACATTTTTTTCCAATGAGAACTTATTTAATGCAGAATTAATTGTTAAATGTATTTTTGTGGAACCTACATAGTATCGTTTACTTCTGCAGACCCTTACCAGAGAATCATCACATCCTAACTGTTCTAAGCTTCCACACCTGACTTTGACATGTTGCCAAGTCTCCCAGCTGTGCCAAAAGGAAGAATCAATTAAGCATTTTATTTCTTTGTTTTTATTTTTAATCAGTAATTAAATGGCACTTACAAAATCATGTTCTCTCAGAGTATGGTTTCCTGGTCTTGCAAAGCCTCTTTATTTCGGCTAGCTGTTACAGTGAGTTAAGCAAATAAGAAACTGAGAGACTTCCAACTGAGACACCACTCTTGCCTGTCTCTGCAGCCGTATGTAAATTTTATTGTTAGTTTCAATTCAGGAATAACATAATTAATTAGTTTTTCTGTGTCATTCAAGTTTTCCTTCTCAGCTTGATTCAGTGTTTAAAATTGCTTCAGACCATTAGCTTCCTAAGAACTGGGACCATCTTCTTTCTCAGTGTCAGTGCTCAACAGTATATACAAAATAAAATAAAAATTATAACAGAATAGTTTTCTGCAAAGCCATTTTAACAGTTCATAATAATAATACTGGTAAGGCAACGTAAGTTGCTAACAAAACATAGTAATACACTTATATTTTCTTCCTCAAGAACTCACATAAAAACAGGAAAGCATTTATGGTGCTCCTGTTACATTTTTGCATGCTGCCATGAGACGTTATATTTTAGCTCCATTTAAAATGAAAAGCATGAGAACTCTTTCCTTTTCAAGTATTTTTCTTACCCTGAATACTACTCATCTGACTTAATGCATGAAGCAAGAACCACAAAGGAATCTTTTTTAGAAAACATAGGGAATTAGCTAAACTGATTTATTTCATGGCACACCAGGATTTGTGTTTTACTTACATGCTATTTATTGCAAAAAAATCAGCAAAATGTACAGTTTCTTTGAGAATACTGCAAACATTTGTCATTGCAAAAAAAAAAAAAAAGTTTCCTTTTCAATAATATTTTAATATTTGTACAATTATTTAGAATTAATCAAAAAAGATTGTGTATTTACCTATATAAAAGCTTCAAATAATAGGTAAAGTTAGCTTACATTATAAAACCAAAACACATCAGATTGAAATATATGTTTGCATTTTTCTTTATGAAATTTATGGCACTTAATTTAATAGCAGAAATAATAATAATAGGGCTCCACAATGAGAAGCAGTATCATTTTCCAAATGTCACATTTCTTCAAGAACAAGGCCTTTATAATTTACTCAAAACTGAGGCAGACTTCATTGTGATTTTTTATATTTGTATTACAACACTATCACAGCTGTATCAGCCCTGCAAGCTTGCTGTTTATTTTCCTTTGTATTCTGTATATTAAATTGAAGTTTCATTGTGCTGTCAAGTAGACAAGTGTAACAGCATGCCACTGGAAAATGTTTGACACTTATATTTAATACGACTGATCCAGCAAAGAAAAATCCTTCCTTTTAGCATTATACTTCCATTTTTTTATTTTTTAAATTTTTTTTTACAAAAAGCTAATGTTGAACATACTGCATGACATTACCAAAAGTATTACAAACTATAAAAGAAAGAGTGTGAACTAATAATCAGATTTCTTGTGGGCTGTAGTGAATAACAAAATAAAACCAGCATTACATTGCAGCACCTTTAAACATGTAACAAAAAACAGTGCTCTGTGTACACCAAAAATGAGTTACTGAATTGTACTATTACCAATGTTTGTGGAAAAATATATATATATGTACACACACAAAGGCACACACGCAGGGGAAAAAAAAGGAGCTCGAGCATTTAGGCATCTGAAAACTGAGTTTTGGTGTTCCAAAAAAAAAAAAAAAATCATAAAACACCATATAATAATGTTCACAGATTTTATATCATCCACATGCTTTTTCATTAAACAAAAGATGACAGGCTCTAGAAAAAGTAAATTAAATACTTCATTATTTTATAATAAAGTAAATGCAATCAATGCATGACATGATGTGGCATGTTAAATCAAGTATCATTATTCAGCATTAAAATAACTGTACCAGTTTACAGATACTAAACTACCCTTTAAATGTTTACAGTGTGATGCTGCAGCAAATTTATAATCAGATCCAGCTGATAAGAGTATTACGAGTGACATGAATGTCCACAGAACACAAAAGAATACAGATATGCTTTGGAGCAATACCTCCTAAGGTATTTAACTTCCACCTCATCTCCCATTTCATTGTATGTCCAGTCTTAAGATTAGTACACTGAAAACTGACATTACCCTTTCAGAAACATTACATTAAATGAAATAAATCTAATAAGGATTCATAATTACAGGCTTCATCTAACAGAAAGCTAAGCTTTGGTTATATAAAGTGCAGTTCAATAATATGCCAATTAATCATGTTGTGCATACATCTAATTTTTGCAGCTCAATTTCCTTGCAAATTCTAAAAAAATATTCAGGTTTTACAGTTTGCTTAACAGCAGGCTCAGTTAAGAAAAAAATTCCACTTAAGTAAATTTCAGTTCTAAGTACCTCGGTACCATCCACCTTTGTGCACTACACTTCTAAGCTGCTTGGCACCATTTAACCTCTTGGACGTTCCATAATCTGCACAATTGTGTTTATCCCACCACGTGAAACGCCAGAACTCTTGACAAAACAGTCCCCTAACCTCTTCAAATCCTTTATACTTTTTGTTGTATGAAGTTTTCAAGTTTTATTATGATACAAGCCGTACATTCCATCACTCTCATAGCAACTTCTGAAGTAAACCTGTCATTGGGAATCTGTGGAAAAGGAAGCAAGTCAGGATACCTAGTTTTTAAGCTATCTACTCCGTAAGCCTCCAATGTCTGAACATCATTTGACAGTCCTTCAAGTTGCTGACTGTACTCCTCTATTTTTTGTGCAAGGGCTGCTGGTTTTACGTCTTTGTCTGACTTGCCCTTCACAGCATAGTCAGCGGCAATCAAAGCTAGTTTAGTAGAAAGGTAGCACTTAAAGCACACCCATTCATTGGCATTTTTATGAAGGTCATTTCGTGCAGCTGAAAAGTTGGCTCGGGCCTGCCTAAGCCATCGACGTGCCTCCACAGGATTGCCAACGGACCTGAATGTAGGTGGGACGAAAAAGCGTTGGGAGTAAGATGGCCCTGTGGAGGAGGGACACTTTTCTTTATACTGTTGCCTTTCAGATTTGTGGCTTGTTGCTTCCTGATTCCATGAAGTGTAGAATCTCTGAAATGAAAATTTATCTGACTGAAATCGAGAAGCAGAAGATGAAAAGGGTCTTCTTGAGGCTCTGTCCATATTTTGATCCATAAAGGCCTGTTTTTCCATCCTGTTAATCTCATTCTGTAAATGTTTGAAAACTTCATTAGCTATATCAAGATTCTCTGCGTTTTTATCCGGATGCCATTTAAGATACAGCCTCCTAATAATCTTTTTTCTTTCAGATTCTGGAAGCTTCCAGGCCTGTTCAATCACAGATGTCACTTCTCTTAATATTTCTGGCAACGAGTTTGACTTTATCTTTTTTGGAGAGTGGTGTTTTGAGGACATTGTTTTGTGGCTCTCTCTACCAGTGAAGATAGGTGGAATTGCCCTTGGTCCGTGTGCTGGAAATTCTGTAGGACTGGTTGGGGTAGAAGGTGTGCTATCTCTACCTTGAGAACTTTCCTCTGGTCTGGAAAACTTGTACAAGTCAAGGGAGCTCACTATTTTATATTCACTATATCCAATATCAATCTGGTAAATCTTCCCTAGAAAACTGGGGCTTTCATCATCTTCTCTTTCTACTTCTTGCACAATGATTGCATAGGTATAAGTAGGCTGATATGACCCATATATATCACCACCTTCAGAATCAACAAGGTAACCGACATATTCACCAGGATAAAATACATTCATTGGATCCATCAGAAGTGTATAGTGAATTTCAGCTGGTATAGGAGTGCCAGGTGTTGGTAGTTCAAGTTTTGATGGCTCAGAAGAGTCATACTTCACTCCTAAGCTGTCAAGTTTCTCACTGATCCGATAAATATCGTTACAACCCAGCATGGCAATTAAATACGAGGTATCAGAAATCAGGTTATCAGTTGCAGATTTTAAGGTCATAGCTAATGCTAAGAGGAAATTTATGTCCTTGCTGTCAGAATGCTGTATGTAAAGCAGTATTACTGCATTTCCGTATCTCTTCAAGAAAGCAAATGTTTCACTTTTGCTGTGGGGAATAGGAGCAAACCCTTTAACTCTTAATGTTGTTTGCAGCTTCTCGAAACAGGAAACTTTCAAACCTTCTCTCAAAGCTTTGCAAAGTCTTATTGCTTTTTCTTCATTAGCCAGAAAAGCATTGTCATTTTCATGCTTCATAATCCTAATAAGTCCTGTGATGAATTGCTCTGAAGACAACAGTAACTGTAACCTTCCCTGCAGAGAACATAATGTTCCAAACTGACAAATTTTGGGAGACTCCTCATCTAACTGTTCTTCAAGTATACTGCTAAGTAAGCGAGGCCTCAGTTTCTGAGGGAATAACATTATCAATTTAGTGTGAAAGCCATGGTCTTTGCCTAAGTAACACTGGCTAAGATCAACAAGCATCTGCACACCAATGTTACCTTGGATTCTGCTTTTGTAGTGGGGTGCATCATCAAAAACTAAGATACTAGACTTTACCAGCCTACCATCTTGACTGGGGAGGTAAAGGGCAAAATCCCTCATATTCTCAAGGTCATTCCTAACCTTTACAGAATCATTCTGAAGACTTTTGAACAGGCCTGAAACTACTCTTTTAACTGTGCGCATTTCATTAGGATCCAATTGCTTTCCTTCTGAGCTCTTATATATGCGACCTAGAACTTCAACATACTGCTTTGTTGAAATAATGTCTTCAGTACCCAAATGTTTAAATAACTGATGGAAAGTACCAAGTTCTAAAGGAAGTTTGTAAAGATATGGTTTAAAATCAGATTCATACTCAAGGTTTATTACCACCTCCTCAGGCTTAAGGAGCTTCCAACCTTCTTCCACCATTACAAAAGAAACTCCTCGAAGCTGAAAGCGGAATTCCCTCTTCTCTGTACTAAGAAACTCATAAATACTTCTTAGAACCTTGGCTCTAGTTTTCACCATGTCCTCATCCAAAGTTGTTATATTGCATATGTTCCTGCAGTTATTGATAACTTTGTCCAGAGGAGGGTCCAAATTAACATTCAGCATGGTTAAAACTTGTTCAAGCTGTTCTTGCGCACCAAGACTACTCCCCTCCTGCTCTTTGATGCTTAAAGGTGTTGCTTTCTCAGGAAGAATAGGACATGATGTCCACAGCAACTGCAGCACATCGGTCTGCTTGAATTTAGGGTTCACCTGTGCCCCATTGAATCGTATAAGAGGAAGAGTTCCATTAACTTCTTGATACTGAGGATGAAATCTCACAAATTCTGCTGGAGCACGTTCAGGGCACAAAAAAGGAATTAAAGACAATTCTTTCAGAAAATTTCCTGAAAAAAGGTCAGTTCTTTCTTGAAATATATGATGGAGGAGAACATCGACAGTATTCTGCAGTGTTTCTTTCGACCAGTTTTCGGTATTTGCTCGCATGCTGATTTCCTTGGCAAACTGCAGTAACTGCTGCTGTGAAATGATGAATTTCAATCCAATATGTCGCAGAAAAGTTACCCATGATGGAAGAAATGCAGCTTGATTTTTTGGTTTTGTAAGTTGCTCTAGCTTCTTAAAAAAATCTTGAGGTATAAAGAATTTTTCAGGCAGCATAACTTCAAAGACTTTTACAGTCCTGTCATAAAAGTACTTTGCAGGTTTTAACCTATTGCTTGCATCATGAATGATCAAAATACTTTCAAGCTTTTCAAACAGCTGTTCTTTCATTTCTGAAGTTTCTTCAATGCTAGTTAGCCTATTCTTCAAGTAGATCAAATGTTCTAATTTTGCATCATAAGACAGACTTTCAATTTTTGGCAAAAGATGTTTCAAGTACACTTCAAGATCATCCACAGAGACACAGCCAAGCAAAGTATACAAATCTTTCAAATGAACCTTCTCCTCAAGAAAAGCTGATGAAGTCGACTGTGTCCATCTGTCTACTTCTACTGATGGGATGCTTTTCGTGAGGACATAACATGCCCCATATTTTGCAATGCTGATGTATCGGCCACTGATTGATTTGTAACATGGAAGAGACTTTAAAATTTTAATGTCATCCTGAGATGTCAAATGACATAAGTTGCAATTGAAGTACATTAGGAGAGCCTCAAAGTCACTTTCTGCTAACTTTTCAGTCTTAAAAGTTGATGTTTGTACCATATATTGTATGGCTTTCAGAATGCTGGAAGGATTATCTATGTTTGCTGTACGTCCTGACAACAAAGGCACTAAAGCACTGTCTTTGGAGCAGATTTTGTTCAATGCCAGCTGAATACAGCCTGTTTTCATTAAAGCATGGAAGACTTTATCACTCTGAGCATTTGGAAACACAGCTATATGCATGATGCTGAGTGGCAGCAAAACATCACACTCTGGTACAACCAGATGATTGGCTGAGACAGTAAACTTTACACCTGGGAGCAAAGTCCAGTCCTTCAAAGTTTCAATAACACCGTCAAATTTTGCTTGTGTATCTTCTTGCTCTTCCTTAATATTAAGAGACTCACTGATAAAATGCCAAGCATTTTTAAGCCAAGATTCACTTGCAAAGTTTTCCTTCCATTTCATACAATTTCTTGTTTTATATTCTCTAGGTAGCACAGATGATAACAATTCAGAAAAACTTCTGATATCAAAGACTTTAGCTACTTCACTGCTGAGCAGAATATTGTTGTATCTCAAATACAATGTGTTCATAAAGAGATCCTTGCGAGACGGAATCAATTCATGGTATGTTGTCAAGAACTTTGGTCGCTTTGAATCAAAAACTTGCAAAACATTGTCAAGAGTAATGAGGAGTGGCAAACCCTCAATTTGGATTTCATTTTCTTCTGCATCTTTGAAACAGTAGTCAACTAGGAGTTTGAGGCTATGGAACAGTTTCAAATTTGTCTGCTGAAGACGACAGGGTAACTTTCCAATGTGGCAATTTGAGTCTGGAGAAGAAAATGTCATCAAAAACGATCGGACATCAGCAGGTGTCACATATGTGACAGGAATATCTGCATCTACCAAACAGTGGTAGAGATTTGCAGTCTCATCACAGTTATATACCAAATTGAATCCAATTTCTAAGAGTAAATGCTTTAGTCTGTAAACATTTTCAGCCACTGTCTTGCGTGTCGTGATGTTGTATTCTGTGTTCTTGAGGTGCTGCAATTCATCTTGTAGCAAATTGTCAAAGAATGGTCTGCCTTTGTTCACAGTAGACATGTTAACCCATGTGATGATAACAGCAGAATGCAAATCAGAACCATCAACATTTGGAGCTCTCATAACAGGTAAAAGACGCTTCAAATCTTCATAAATGCAACTGTAAACTGCTTTCACTAAGCAATACCAGTCCGGTTGAATATCAAGTCTATTAACTGGGAAAAAGGATAAAAACTTTTTTAAAGTGTCTTTCACAGCATGAATAGGTGTGTTTTGCAACACTGATACTGTAGGGTCAGTGCCTGGAAAATACCTCTTCTTCAGCTGAATCAGCAGTTCAACATAGGCTGGTGCTATCAGCGCTGTCATTAGACTACTATTCCAGTCACTTCTTACTCCAACACCATTATCATCACGCCACAGATTTCTTCTTGCAGAGTCCAGAGCAAAGTGTCCATTCACATGGAAAGGTAATCCAGTTTCTAATGATAAGGGTAAGAAACAGAATGCTCTGTGGGGTTTTTTGTAATTATGAGTAATGCAAGCTGCTACTCCACCACGAGGGAAAAGAGTAATGTCCTCATTCTTGTGGGCTGAAACCACACTTTTGGATACCTTTTCCATGGCAGAAAAGCCTGACCTGTTACAAATTAACCAAGTCGTAAGATTTCCTTCAGAGTCTTCAGTATCCATTGTGTAAGTAATCTGCTGTACAGGTATTTCACTTAGCTGCTTCTTTTTAGTTACGCTGTCGATCACAGATGCATGGAATTGCTTTCTTTTCAGTCTGTCTCCATCAGTGATTTTGCCTTGTACAGAATATAGGACATTGAGTGCTCCTGTTGTTTTTTCTATCTCACAAATAGAAATTTTTTCCATATGGTTCAAAAACATTAAAAGTTCTGCTCCATCTGTACGCAGCTTATCCAAAAGATTTTGGACCATTCTGTCTGAGCACGGAACTGATGAAATTTCTGATACTTTTGCCATTTCTCCATTTCGAAGAGGAAACCTAAACATTGTGCAATTGTCCAGTTTAAAGTGATTTCCTAAGTAGAGATCCAGTACATCTGAGAACTGTGTCCTGAAATCTGCATCTAAATCTCTAAACATGCGGCCAGGACTTGTTGATGTTGAACCTGGTGCATATCTTGCATGAGGATCAAAAATGCAAAGTATATCATTGCCAGACAGGAAAGAAGGGCAATCAGTAATGTGATAAACTGAATTGAAACCTATACCATACTGCCCAGTTTTGCATGGATTTCCTACTTTTGTACCTTTTCCAAGGTTCTGGATTCCCCGAATATCATCTTCTGTAAAAGGCTGATTGTTGTAAACACACAGTGCTGGTCCTTGAAGTGGTGCCCATTTTTCATCAAATATTCTATCGGCTGGATGTTGTCTAGGATCAAACACAAAACAGATCTCTGTAGCTTTTGCATCGTCTGCATTCTGAAGGAGCTCTTTCAGCATTTCTTTTTCTGAAGGGTAAGCATTCAGAATGCTTTTAATTCTACTAGTCAATTTTTCTTTCTGGCCAAATTCTGTTCCAAGGGTAGTAAAACAGATATTTGATGCATATCTTTCTAAAGCTTTATGGCGTTTTGGTATTGCTCCAAGCTTCACTGCAACTTCTCTTGGAATATCGCCATGACAATATTTAACAGTTGTGTCTTTAACTTTAATCCATGGACAGTCATTGTAACACAAAGATTTTGCAGGCAGAAGCGCAAGACGAGTATCTGGCAACAAAATCTCACCATATTTTTTCTCACAAAATTCCTGCTTCTTCTCTCTAATGAGGCCCCATATTCCTTCGCTAATTATTCTCCTGCAGAGCTGAAAGTTGTCTTCTGTTAGTTGTTTAGACCCTCTCTCCTGATTTATTAATTCCAGAACTACAGCAAAGTCTTCAACAGTGAAAGCCTGTCTTACACCCACACTTTCAAACAGCTCACGGAAGCTATTTTTATATTTGTTAGGCAACTGATAGAGATAGGGCGCTGCTTCAAAATTCAAATGAAAAGACACTTTTGATGGATCAGCGTACACATTCTCAACCAAAATAAAACTACAGTTTGTTAGCTGTTCAATTATCATGGCTTTTGTTGATTCACTCTCCAACATCGCTTCATGCAGATATTTGTAACAAGCATTAGTGATGTTTTCTTGATACAATGTGATTCCATCAAATGACTTTGCAACTTCTTCTAACTGATTTATGACTAAATTAACAGCTGGTTTCTTAAGTAAACCCAAAAATTCTTTGACAGCTAATGACAAAGTACCACAACCTTTAAAAGAGTGGGAATTTTCATTAAGAATTGGTTGTGTGAGGCAAACTATATCTTGATGATCAGCAGTGAAAAGATCATTTGCTGAAAACATTGCTTCAGGCTGAAAATCACTGCCTTTCCAGTGCAGTGAGAAGCCTGCTGGTTTGCTAAGAAAAGGAAGGAAAGGAATGTTTTGACATTTTTCAGCAAATTCTTTAGCTCTAGGATCTCTAGATTTTAATTTTTCATCAATAAGACTCAATATAATGCTGCTCCTGAGACAAGCTGCAGCATGATCAGTCTTGTTAATTTCAGCTACTGATTCTGCACGTTCTATCAGATCTTCCCATAAAATATCATCTTTAGCCATTCCCAGCTGCACAAGTTTAACCAAAATAACAGGGTTAAGATAATCCTGAGTGGTACCATAAGGAAATCTTCCATCTTCAGCATCATACAACTTTGCAACTCTTCCTTCAGGATGGATCAGTCTTGATGGTGTAACTAATGAATGCCCATCCAATGAACATGGAATACATGGAGTAGCACGAAGAATTCCTGAGAACTCCTCAACTTTTTCATTGAGAACGTAACGCATCAAAGGATCACGTAGCTCTGCATCAATCTCCTGAACATTAGGGAAAAATACCTCAGAAAAGAACTGTTTCTCAGAGAAAGTGTTCTCCAATAATATGTATTTGCATCCCGCTTCTTCAAATCCTGTCTTTACCCAGGATGGAAGATCTACAGCACACAGATTTTTGGAACCAGTTTTTTTAAGGTACTTCAGAAAGATCTTGAAGGCTGATGGCCCAACATCTGGCCGTTTCAGTATGGAGTCATCTAAAAACCTAACGTTCTTCATGGAAACCCAAGATGAACCATCAGAAAACACTTTGATCCCTT
>WEIU01014007.1:115652-129408 GCA_013389925.1 Aegithalos caudatus | reverse complement strand
TATCCAGTTTCTTAAGTACAACTCCACCAATTTTCTGAATAATATCAGCTAAATATTCTGGGAGCTGAGTCTCAGATTCGTCTTCCAGAATGATGGGTGATGGATTCCTAAATCTAACCAGTTCCACCGATGTTTGATTTTCCTCCAGCAGTGTCTTGGGGATAAGTGGCATTTCATCAAACACACTCAAGTCATCAGAGAAATGTATATATAGATTCTTCCAGACCATCTTCAGCCAGGAAACTGACGGGTGCTTCTTTTCTTCCAAGCCTGGATACCACTGTACAATGACGTCTCTCCCAGGCCACACGCTGTTCATAACTTCTTTAATGAGCCGGGCAAACCTTTCTGAGTTCAAGAGCTGCAGCTGAGTGCATGGCCTCCCTGAAATAACAGCAAAAGGGAAAAGCTGTGAAAATCACAGAGCAGAGTTGCTTAGCAAATGGCTTCAGGGGGCAAAGAAAAAGAAAAACAAAGAAAAAGTCTAATCCGTGCCCTGTCCTTCTGTGGGAAAAAAAAAAAAAAGTTTGTGTAACAGGACTGCAGATACCAGTTTCCATTGTTTTCAGGAGTTAATTAAAAGCAAATACATTCCATATTAGTATGAAAATATAAACAAATTGAAAATTATCAGTATGTTATTACATTTGTTAGTTTAGCACAAAAGTTCTCAGGCATACATAGCAACTAGAGCTTTAGAATGGAACTACAAACATATTTTTTTGTTTAATTGGTTCTTTACCCTAGTTATTTGCCTAGTGGTAACTAAAAATCTAATCCTTTATTTGTGTATAATTGCAAATGTTCAAATAGATTTGAAAGATTATTAGATATAGCAAAGTGGTTCAGGTGCAGCTGATCTTACAACTAAAACTGACAAGCTAGACTCAGGCAGGAAGTACTGAAACTATATGTTTCTATTCTTATTATTGAAGTTCTCACTAAAAGAAATATGTCTTTACACTCAAATCTTAATTATCATTAGGAAAGATTATACTTAAAAACTACAGAACTTCTGGAGGTAAAATAACACAGAATAAAAAAAAAAATACCACTACCTCCCAACACATCAGAAATAATTACAGAAGTGAAAGCAAGACATCTGTTTGAATTTCAAATTTTTCACCACACATCTAGATAACATTGCCATTTTCTTGAAGGCAACAGTCCAGATAAAGATTAAGAGCAGTTATGTACATCCTTGAGAAAAAAATCTTTTTTCTTTCACTTCACGCCTACAGAGCTATGGATTGTGATAGCTCTGTTGAACAGAAAACAGGTAAACACATCAGCCTTGTGAAAGTGAGGAAAACTTGCAGAAGGGGCCCAAGGAAGATAAGAATATACTTAAAAGCTAAACTTAAATCCCTTTTTTTAATTTGAGAACAGGAGTTTAAAATACTGTTTTTAAAACTATATAGGTAATCTCAAAATCTAGAAATCTTCCTGCATGTGAAATTATTAAATATATTAATAAATCAATTAAAATATTCATAATTTCCATGTAACATAATTACAAGGTTTTCTTCATCAATATGCATTTTCCCCTCAGCTATATTTAGAAATGTTTTCATAATTATGTTAGGTTACTATCTCTTGGCAGCACTATTTGGCAAGGTTTTTTTACTGGAAAGCTGGCGCAATGAGAAAAGCTGATCACCAAAGTCACACAAATATCAAGCTTCAATCCAAACCAGTACATCTTCTATTAATAACCATACCTGAAAATCCCCAGAGAAGCTGTTGGGCTAGAATATAATCAAATCCATTTTTAGAAAACATCCTGTGAGCTACATATTAATATACTAAGTATAGAAACAGTTACTGACTAGACAAATACAGTTCACATTTTAGGAGAGTAAAAGTCAGATCTGTTTATCTTTGAACAACACAATAAAAATAGTGGCATCCCATCTCAAAGAAATAATATAAAAAGTTTTTATTTCTGCAACTGTATCAGAAATCTCTCTGATGTAATTTCTACAGCTATATAAATAAAATTCTTGACAGATTAAGATCTCTAAGCCTGTCAAAACCCCTTCTAATACTTATTATTTATAGTAACATACAACTTTTATGGTAATGCAGTTGTACAATTATGGAGAATCATTGAATGAAGAATAATTTAGGAGGAGGAAAAATGAAAAGTAGGACACCTGAATCTTGTAAAAGATTATCTAATAGTATTTAATATTTTCAAGAACATTTAGAAGAATACTCACCATATTTATTTACAAAAGTATGTTCTTCTAATGAATGAGAGGCATACTGCCAAGAACAAGTCCCTAGAAAAATATCATCAAAAGAATCTGCCAGAAGAAAAACTTAAAAGTGACCTAAAATCTCCCCAGGAACTAAAAGGACTAGAAGTACTTCATTGCAGTTCTGAGACCTAGCCTGCAAGAGAAGGAATGTCCTAGAACTCAGCAAGGGACTGGGTTAATAACAATACAGGTTTATCAGGTTCTGTCACCTCTGCGCTTTCTGTTTAAGATGTATTCAAGTATATATTGTCTTTTGTTTTGGTTGTTTTGCTCTGTTTTTTAATTTAAGCCTGCTTTTAGATTGCTTTGTGATATTGACTTGGAGGAAATAGTCTAGGAAAGTACATCCTGAAAATCAATTCAAGGTTTCATCACACAGAACAGGCATTTTTCAATACCAACATTGCTGTCTTACATAAAACCTTCATCCATCTAATCTCACTGTGGTTGTCTTGATACCCATATATATGTGTCCCTTAAACGGTGCTACTAAACTGTAGCTCCTTATGGTTTTATCATAAATCACAAATATTCCCTGTTTGGATACACAATTTAAAGCAGTCATTACTTGCAACACTTTACATTCTTAAACATTTAAAAACAGTACTGAGGGAAATTAACAGTAAAAAAAAAAATTAAACCAAGCATATTCTACTGCATTAGCAGATGCAACATCCATCATCTAATATGCTGATAGGACTTTGAAAATTCTGCTTTTTAAAATAAAGGTTTTCTTTATAATAATGTCAAACTTGATGTCCTTCATATTCAATTAAAGTCCCAGATTTAATATATTCAATACATTTTATAGTAAATATTTACATGTTTTACTCTATGCAAAAAATCACTCAATTATTTTAATTTTTTTCATAGATGCATTGCCATAATTTATCATCTTGCCTCAGGATTATCTCATTTTTCTTTTGTTTTTGATACTGAAGGAATGTTCAAAACATGGAGAAATGAGAAGCTTTAGAACTTAACAAAAAGAATAATAAAGAGGAAAGTTATAAAGAATTGAAGGGGAAAAAAGGTCAAAACACAGAAGAAATAGATACTAAATGATCGAAGACCATAATAAAGGATATAAAGAAAAGCAAATCAAGACTGTGAGTCATAGTATCCTACACCTAGTTCTGACATCTCCAGTCTAAGAAAGAATTCTGATGAATCAAGTAATTAAAAAAAAAAGACAATAATTTCCTGAATAGTACATTTTCTAGACATTGATGAACAGCTTACTTTTAAATAGTATCAATATATGGTGAGCTAAGAAGTGACTTGGTTTTTGAATTGTGTTTAAGTGAAAATATTTCTGTGATTTAGGCTTCAAATTTATCAGTCAAATTCTGAACACAAGAGTGGAAAGGTAAGTGCAGACAAACTCTGAGAAGAAGAGATACCAGAAAAAAATTAATTGCGAAGACAGTTAAACATAGAGGTATCTTATCTATGGAAAAAACAAACTCCTTCACCATGTATTTTGATCATGATTAGGAATTCTTCAGTAGGGCCACACTGACACAACCATAAACCATGAATTAAGAATCAAGAAACACATGAAAAAAATTATTTGATCTAGATGCTTGAGGCTGGATATTTCAACTGATTTAATCTGGTTTAAAACAAATGTACTGAAGTAATCACCTGCAATTGTGAGTTAAAAGATGATCTACAATACTAAAACCATGACACAGCTATTGCATATTTTTTTTATTATTTTTATTTATATATTCTGTTCTATATTTATAGTATTTACATATTGCATATGAAAATACTATAAATATAAAATAGAATTAAGACTGTCTTAGGTGAAAGAATACTATTTGAATAAAATTCCTCATCCTTGAATACATTTTACTAAATGAGTATCTATTATTGTATCACAAATTTTCATCCTTTTTCCTTTGCCTTTTTGTTAATTTATAATTTTCATTTGTGTAATTTCCAAATCAAACAAGTTTATCATATCTTAATGGGGCTTTTTAGATGACTGTCTTATTTGTGAGAACTCAACTTCAAGAGACATTACTGTAAACTTGGGTTTAGAGCTAGTCTTTTTGAACCATTAGCAGTTCTGTAAGAGAATAAAAAAGACACATTACCTCGGCTTTTAGCAGCTTCTTTCAAAGCAGCAAGGACCTCAGGCTTCAGGTCATCAGAGAGTAACCTTCCCTCCAGGCCAGGAAAGAGTGATCTAGCACACCACGAAAAATGAGAAACAGAAAAAAACAAAGGCCCCCACACCTTAGAAAAGCTCTAATTTAATTATGTTACTGTATAGACATTACCAGCGTGGTAATCGTCATGGTAGAACAGCAGCACGCAAAGAAATCATGTGCAGATGCAAAGTAGGGCTTTCAGTAGACATTTTCTGACAAATAAGATAGTTATATATTTAAAAGCAGAGAGTAGTAAGAAAGTAATTTTTCCAACTGCTCTTCTTTTCAAAGCAGGTCTAAGCAAGTTTTCTTTGATAGAAAAACTGGGATTACAAAACTATTTTCAGCTATTTGTACTCTAACCAAAAAAAAAGTTAAAATAGCACCTACCGTTCTACGTGTCTTAGAATTCTGTTTGAAAAGTTCACATAAAATACAACACATAATTCTAGAATGGCACACAGATCCATGGATTTGAAAAGATCTACAGATTTCAGAAGTTCTGCAGAAAATACTTTAAATTATTTTGCCAAGAGTTAGTCTCATTCTCCCCTTCTTTTACTTTGGCACTTAAAACTAATTCAGTTTTCAGGGCATTGGTTTTTGTGAAATCAAAAATAAATATCCAATTTAATTCTTATTGCGAGTATGTTCATTAGACATAAACCAGCACAGAATCTTGTTCTTTCACAGTTAGCAGAAGAAAATTTCTAAGAGGTTACTTCATCTTTTTAGCAGGCTCCAAATTTGAATAAGAGCCAATCTCTTAAATTGAAAGGGTTTTGAAACATCTAATATAAATAATTTATCATACTTAAAATATTAGAATTAAAGATACTTGATGTAGGCAGGAATAGAGGCAAAGAAATACTACTTCAAATTTCTGTTTCATCACAGATGCAAGGTTATTTACGCCTGTTATAATATGCTTTTGTATCAGTTTTACAATCAGGCTGGGTTTTTTTCCCATTACCAATGGAACGTGAACTGAATAAGAAATACTGATATGCTTAAGTTTCAAAAAAAGTATCTTATGGCTAGTCTGAAGCAGGGCTCTAATTCATTAGTCTCATCATAGGAATGTTTTCTCTATTACTATACTAGCTTAACATCTGGAAGGATTAACAAAGTGAAATAACTACAAAAGATAAATCAGCTCACAATAGATGCTTAAAATCTTTTTTTTTAAGAAAAATACTTTAGAATCATAGGCTCTGAGTAGCTTTAATCCCCTGATAAATAACCTGAATTGTTTAGAGCAAGAAAATATTGTGGGTTTATGATTATGGGTTTAAATTTATGGAGCTCCTGGAGTGGATCCAGCAGAGGGCTACAAAAATTATTAAGATGTTGGAGCATCTGTCTTATGAGGAAAGGCTGAGGGAGCTGGGCCCCATCAGCCTCGAGAGGAGACAACTGAGAGGGGACCTCATCCATGTCTATTTGTATCCGAAGGGAGGGTGTCAAGAGGGTGGAGCCAGGCTCTTTTTTGTGGTGCCAAGGATCCAGGCAATAGGACAAGAAGCAATGGGCATGAATGTTGCACAGGAATTTTCACCCGAACATGAGGAAGAACTTTGCTGTGCAATGACTTAGCACTGGAATGAGTACTGATTGTTCAGAGAGGCTGTGGAGCCTCCCTTACTAGAACCATCTCCCTCAAGAACCCTGTGCCATGTGCTCTGGGATCGCCCAGATCACCCTGCTTGGAGCAGGGAGGTTGGACCAGATGGCCCACTGTGGTCCGTTTCAACCTGACCCATTCTGTGATTCTGTTCAGAATATAGCAGAAAAAGAAGAGCAGCAGGCTTGAAGATATGCACATTGTTTTCAAGAAACATGGGAAGAAAAGTTACTTGCATCCAACTGCTTTTTTTTTTTAAGGTTGTCTCTCTATATGTGTATTCAAAACGATTTACATAAGGACCTCATTTGAAGCACTTTATTACCTCAATAATACCTATATGGACTCACTCCAGCCCCCCTCTACTTCCCTTTTTAACCATCCACAGAGCAGTAAAAGCAACAAAACATGCCAAGAGTCACATTCTCTCAAATTGAGGGTCTGAAAAATTAGTGGAACTCTGAGGTGAAGAAGAAGGAGGGCTCATTGTAATCATGCACAGAGGAAGCACTTTCTGAGGGGAAACAGTAAAATATCTGGTGTATCTGAGTAACGTCAAGCCTCATGTCTTTAGACATTGTGTGCAGAATAGTCCAGATTTAACAAGTATTTAATACATGCATAATCCAGTACAGACAAAAAAAGCAGTAGTCATGCTTTCTCCCCAGGGACCCCAAGCTCATTTATTCCAGCTAGCCTGCTCTTTGCTATACGCTCCCCAGTGTCAGTGCAAGCTCTTTTGGCTGATGAAATGAGAACCAAATTGGAGCACTGATGCAGCTGGGAAATAAGCAAGGGAAAAAACTAATTGGAGAGGGACTGGAAAGAACAAAGGGAGAGCAGATGTACAAGACAGCTCATCGTAATATCTGCTTATCTCTTGAAAATAGTTTTTAATACTACCTCACTGAAATTAAGTGTTGTGATTAGAAAAAGAAAAGGCAGATGTAATCTCAAGCCTTAAGTTTAATAAAAGCTCTTATCATTAGCTAACTTAATGAATTTACTAGTATGCATATTTCTAATCTCCTGGTATTTGTAATTCCAATAGGAAAATGAACTGGAAATGTATCCTGTGGTATTCTCTTAAAGTGTAGATCACACAATTCTTTTATAAAGGGTTAATGGCAAATGGGTGTCAAACTTTTCAAATGAGACATATGCACGCAGACATATACCTATATACAGAAAATTGAGCTCTATCTATGCCTAATTTCATCACAATACAAGCTGCTGCATACCTTGTTTGTTGACAAGCAAAGAACAGTCTGAAGCTCTGTTTTAACATATAAATTAAAAAAAAAGAAAAAACTAACAAAAAATCTCCCCGCAGTATTACAAATATTAAGCATACCTGGGATATTCTTCTGAGGTTATGTAAACTACATCCTGTTCTGACACAGATGAGGAAAAAGGAATAAAATTCCCATTCTGTAAAGGCAAAAGCTCCAATCCAATCAGTTCACTGTAGACTCCATCAGAAAGCACAAATTCTAAAAGATGAAGCTTTTCTTCAGCAGGTCCACTGTGTCCAGATTTCCTTAGCACTTGCCGCACTATGGCAGGAGTCACTTTTTTCACAGCTTTAGCAGCAGAAATAGTAAGATGCACTGCACTAGCAATATTTGCTGGTACCTTGGCAATCTGCTTCCCTGAATTCTGGAGGTAGTTGAGAACAGATTGTGTGTACTCCAAACTCTCATCCATTTCAGAAAAATGCACCTGTTCCACCTTTATCCACTGATTACTCACTGAGTAAATAACTGTATGCTGGAGCAGGTCTTTAAAGAGAGGTACTACAATTGGTTTCCAGGGTACCCTGATTTTGTTCTCATCAGGCCATAACCTATAAATTCTTTCAGGTGACAATGGAAAATCTGAATTCTTCTCAGTCTCCATTCGTTTGATAGCTTCCAAAATAAGGGTGGTATATGCCTTAGGCACTATATTTACCACAAGAAGATCGTTCCACAAAGCTGCTGGATCTCTCCACTGATCCAACTCTCGCCACTTGATACTCCTCCTATTGTCTGTGAGACCGAAGAAACCACTAACATGAACTGGAAGTCCAGTTTTGCTTTCTTCGCCTGGAGGCAAAGGCAGAAAACAAAATGCTCTTCCTGAAAAGTCTGCTACAGCTCCATTTTCCTCCTCATTAGTTGCTAAAGACATAGCTATTCCAATAGTAGGAACAAATTTCAAGTCATCAGCTAAGCAATCCAGTTCTGTACACATTCCTCGACCACCCACACAATTACACACTAACCAAGATGTTTTCTGTGCGTCCTTAACACTCTCATCTTCTACAACTATATTTACATGGTATGTCACGCATGTTATGCTATTGCTTGGAACTCCCTTACAGTACTGATTTATTGCAGTTCCCAGGATTTTGATAGAATTGGGTCTTTCATGTTTCAAGGCCTTGTTCTCACTGGCAGTTACTCTAAAAACCAGCCTCTCCGTTCCATCAGCTTCCCGAACGTGCAATGAAACATCCTGAACACTCTTCAAGAAAAGCAATACCGTGTCTGCGTCGGCTCTGAAGGACTCAAACAGCTCCAAAACCTTCTGTTTGTCGTAAACATTGCTGCTTAGCTGGGAAGGCTGCAAGCGAAGTGGGAAACGGAAAAAGGTACCAGGAAAGTTTCCATTCTTAAAGGTTTCCTTCGTGCTGCCAAATACACCAATGAAAGGTGCAAATTGGTCCGTAAGTTCGTTTATTTCCTTGCTATCCTCTTTTAGATTCCAACACTGGCCCGACTCATGAGGTCCAAAGAGGGTTTGGTGGGGATCAAGCATTCCAATCTGGTCACCACTGAAGATACTAGGGACATCTGTATACACAAAAAACAGCCATTATTAATAATCCTAAAGCAACATATTTTAAAAATACAGTGTTAAAGAAAAAATTTTAAAAGGCAAGAATAAAATATTCTAAAACTGTGATGAACTGAGTACAGTTCCCAGGGAAATGGCTGAGTCACCATCCCTGGAGGTATTTAAAAGACAAGCAGACGTGACCTTTAGGGACTTAGTAGTGGACTTGGTACCATTAGGCTTATGGTTGGACTCAAGGTTCTTAAAGGCCTTTTCCAACCTACATGATTCTATAATTCTGATAACATAATTCAGTGCTTACTAACAGGGAAGAAACAGGAACACACCTATTCTGCAACTCAATATATAAATACTCATTCAACCATTTGAATTCTAGCAGACAGTGAGGAACAGGAAGTAAAATTTCTTTCACCTACATACTTTTATGTTTCCAATATTTTCAAGAAAAAACCCATCAAATTAATTTACTACATGTGTGTTCTACTAGATTCATACTTTGCAGATCTTGAAGGCTGGCAAACAGTAATTCTGTATATTTAAAAGAAAAAAATCACAGAATTATCAAACCACTGAATGCATTAATTTTATTCATGCTCAGCTAGGTAAAATATTGTTAAAAATATCATGACTTACAAATTCATTTCACAAGGTAAAATTTTTTATTTCAGAAAAAACTTGCCTCTTATCCTGCACTATTATAACTGTGGAGACTGTAAACATTATTTATGCTACCCCTGTTCCACAATAAAATATTCTGGGAGAATAATAGATGTCAAGACTGAATATTACAAGCTTGCAAAACAGTATGTACTATCTCTTTCAAGTGTAAATGTGCATATAACTCTATTACATAATATCTTTGCTAGCAATAAATAAAAATCACTACTTCTTATACAAAGAACCTGCAGAAGACTTTCAGTCTAGTGAGTATATCTTTCACACTTCTGCTTGGATACCTACCCTACATTATGAGCCTCTATAAAATGAGCAGCAGTGTATAATTGAAGAACCAGTGTAAAGGAATGCTCATTTCAGTATAAAGGACTAAGTATATAATGATGTTAATAGAACAATCTTCTTCAAAAACCTTCAAAATCAAATAGATCCCTTATAGTATTAGAGAATAGGAATGCTTCAGAAGAAAACCTAGCCATGAACTAATTTTAAAACACACTATAGAACAAACATTAAATGTTTGTGAATATCTAAAGTAATTTAACTATTTGAAAAATCAAAATTTTCTTTTTAAAATAACTACTAAGATTACCTGTTATATGATAAACTGAATTAAAGCCAATTCCAAATCTTCCAACTTTCAGGGGATCATCTTTCTTTCTGCTTCTTGCTATTTCCTGTATACCATGCCAGTCCTCAGGGGTGAAAACTGCATCATTGTATGCATAAAATGCTGGCCCTATAATAAACAGACAAAAATTTAAAAGATGACAGAAGAAGAAAACTACTTAATGTTTAAAATTTCTAGGAAATGAACTCACAGACCTAAGAAAGCATTTCTTTGAAGTATATGCATGTGAAAATTTAATGGGGAAGCCATGACTCTAAGCTGACATCAAATTATGCCTGGTAATGAAAAAAAGCCAAATGCAAAAGCAAAAGCAAGGAGATGAATTTACGTCTCTAAATGGTACTTAGATTTATTTTCTGATGTGTTTTTTAATTCTTGCATCCACATTTTAACAGAATGATTCAGAAAAACTGAAAAAAAGCATAAAACAACAAAACTTCTGAAAGAACTGTCATGTGGCACAAGGCTTAAACTCAATCTGTTCAGACTATCAAAAAGATGTTTGAAAAATATACTAATCACAGCCTAAAGATAACTCCACTGGAAGGGAATATAAGGCAAGATAAAACAATAACCTGTGTATACAAAGTAAGACAGACAAATTCACATTAGAAGACATAATAAGGCTGATTAACAACTGAAAAATGCCAGACGAAAGAAGTAGTGGATCATCCATCATTGAAACTTCAAATCACAACTGAATGCTTTTCAGGATGACTATGCAAACTGATTTTAAAAACAATATCAATAATAATAATTGTTAAATACATAATTGAGCTTTATCTCACAAAGCCATAGTAAATGATGTAAAAACCTTGAAGTTTCAAGAAACTGGATTTGCAGTATACAGACAAGATGGAGCAAAGTTGGGTGTAAGGTCAAGAGAAAAAGGGATGGGGTAGAAAACTCAACTGCCTAGAGAATGCTGAAATAATGCAAAGGTTATCTTTACATTTAAAACTGGTGTGCTGGTGTGGGCTTCATGGTAGCTGAGGGCTGTACTTTGGATTTGTACTGGAAACTGTGACAATAACAGAGGTTTGTTTAAGTTATCACTGAGCAAGGCTTATACAGAGCCAAGGCCTTTTCTGCTTCTCATGTGGCCCAAACAGCGAGTGGGCTGGGGCTGCTAAGGAGCTGAGAGGGGACAGAACTGAGACAGCTAACCCTAAACAACATGCATATTGAAGAATAATGGCCAAATAAAACTTATACTTGCCCTGATATTGTGCCATGTCCTTTGACCATAACGTTTCTGTTCCATACTGAGTTTCATCATATAGAAACCTAACCTCAGTGGCACCAGCATCTTCTGCATTCTGTATCAGTTCCTGAGGCAGACAAAATAAATCAAAACAAAGTATAATGCAGTAATGCATATTCTAGCAATCACTTTTGAACTTAAACAGTAGAAAAAAAACAAGCAATTGTTGAAAGTGTAATTATTTTCATACATTTCAACCAAAATGGTTTTATCCAGTTTACCTGTATGAGAATAGGCATCCTTATAAAATAAAACAAATATTCAGAAAAATACTATAAATATGGTATGAATTTGGAGCTCAAATACCATACAAAAGCAGTCACAAAGTTGAAAAATAAGCTACTAAACTGTTACTACTATATTATCCTGAATCAGAGTTGTAAAAGTCTCCAAACAAGGCAAATGTGAGAAGAGTAAAAAAAAAATTAAATTTATCAAAGTATATTAGTTAAGTCCTTACAAACAGTTGTACAACAACAGTGATGCAACCACTCACAAAAGGGTAGTACACAGCGCTCTTCTGTACATCAACTGAATTAGGTTCAGGTTAACATTTCACATATGAACCAAGCATTCCTAGGCCATGGTGGCTCACAATTCTAACACCCCTCCAGCAAAGGGCTGCAAAACAGTTCCGAACAGTAGCTCCCTAAGTCATGAACCAACAGAGCAGCAATCCTGTTGAATGAAACCCACAGACTGGAAAGGGGCTTATACTAAGACTGAGCATTTGTTAAATAGTAGTAGCAGTGGTGAGAGCTACAGAAAACTGAAATGTCAGTAAACTAGTTTTGTACACAGGACTGTTAATAAAATACGCCTATCCAGTCCTGTTTTCATCAACAGTAGGCACGTAAGCGTGATTATAAATACCTACAGGATTACAGCCTCACGCAATGGTCTATTTACACTCAATCATCACAGTGTATCAGGGCTCCAGACACATAAACACATGTGTATGTTTATGTGGGTGAGTGCAAGCTTGGAACAAGCATTCCAGCTGAATTGAAAAGCAACAAAAATGTATCACGTGCAATGTATTCATACACTTTAATCTCATTCAGTTATACATAAAAGACTTGATAGCAAGATGAACTTGTACTTAAAAAGTGCATTTACTAGCAGCAAATATTTCAGATTAGGTTGCTTTCTTGTATACTGTTGTGACTAAAATAAGCTCACTATTTAATATATATCTGGTTCCAAAATTATAACCGTTTTATTTTGCAGTTTTTGGCATTATGTTCAGTCTATAATGCATATTAAATTGTCACTTCTACATAGTTTTGAAGTACTACGAGATAGCAAGAAATATACCTACAGTTAAGCATAAATAATGTTTAAAGAATCTTTACAAGATATTTATAAGCAGTTCTTCTAAAAGAACAATCATGACAGTCCTTCATGAAGACACAGTAAGATAGCCCAAAGTTTTCCGAAATGTTAAATACTAAGTATTGCAATCACCATGAAGTCAGAGTTGCATTCATGCTGTGACACAGGGGGTAACTGCTACATTCAAATATAACAGCACTGTATCTGAAGAATCAAAACATTGAAATAAATTTTGAGGTATCAGCAAAATTCCTGGTAGTAAGCTCTCTCTAACAATCTGTTAACCCTAAATTGTAAACTGTGAAAATAGTATCATTTCCACTTTTAAATTTACCTATCTGATTTCTAAGGACATTACCTTATTTCTTCATGTTGGAATGAAAGTTTGGGTTTAAATGTTGAGGAGGTCTGAACCCTTCCTACTTCTAAATTCAAGTGCATTTTACAGATGCAACTACTACTGAGAAATAATAAAAATGTAAGTACCCCTCCTACAAACAGACACTGCTCAGAACATACCCAGGAGGCAATTTGCCAAAACGGTTGAAGATATGCTTATCTGGGGCATTCCCACTAAGCATAATCAGCTTCTAGTTGCATGGTTGCAAACAAGACAACAGACATAAGGAACTGTCATCATTTGTCAATATTTGTATTTGTGTTTTGTATGTATGCAGGTATAGATAGGTAAGATATATCTGTGTCCAATCCCATCAGTTAGAACCTAGTATTCCCATACACTAAGAAAATTAAGTTCCTACCACCCATGTGATGAAGCATGCTGGATCCAGCTAATCATCCCAGATTTTCTTTAAAAAAAAAAAATCAAACTGCCATTTTCAGACATTAGCGCAGGGAGTTATGATAAATCACACAAGACATCTTCTACTGAGAAAACCCAGAATTGTTGAGAGGAAAAAAAAAAAAACCCAAAAAAAAAAAAAAAAAAAAAAAAAAAAA
>WEIU01014007.1:62490-109834 GCA_013389925.1 Aegithalos caudatus | reverse complement strand
GCCCCCGGGCGGTTCCTCAGCCTCGGCTCACGGGGGCGTCTCCCTGCTTCCCGCGGCCCGGTGCCCCCAGAGGCCTCGGGCAAGAGAGCTCCGGCGCCTGGGGAGAGGCAGAGGCTGCAGCTTCGCATCTACGGCGTGAGCCGTGACTGAGTGAGATTTAGAGATGGTACCGCAGGCCCATCCCTCCTTCGGCACGTAATTCGCAGCATTCGGAGACCACCGTACGGAGCGCAAATATTACAGCTGATAAACTTCATTCTCTCAAGGATGCAAAACACAGAAGGGAACATAACTTTTCTGCTCTCCGTCGGAGATCCTGTCAAAGGTCATACATCCTGACATATCTCAAAGGGTGTATGTTAAGTCCTCATACCATTCAAGACTTAAGGAAAGGTGAGCCTTAGCCTGCTTATGATCCCAATGAGTTGAGAGGGCACTTTGAGAAACTTATGGAGGGGGCCAGCAGATAGGGCTGCTTCTCTTCATCGTGTACAAAGTCCTGCGCCTGGGACCATGGGCTGTGCATCATGAGGGGCAGAACAGCAGCCCTGCTTCAAAGGAGCTGAGGGATACCAGGCTGTCCAGGTCAAGGAAAGTGAGTCTCTGCTCAGTGCTGATGAGGCTGGGTCTAGGATGCCGTGAGCAGAGCATAGTGGTGTTTGGGGCTTGCTTTGTTCCCAGGCAGAGGTTCACTGACGTGGATGGGGACCCAAGCATGTGGCCTACAAGGAGTGTATGAGGGGTGTTGGGTTGTTTAGTCTGAGAACGAGGAGAGCATATAGCGTGCAGTATGGTAACATCCTGCATGTACCTGAGGGGCAGTTTCAAAGGCCATGGACCTGAGCTCTTCTTAGCAGTGCAGGACTAATAAATGGGCAGTGACAACAAACTGTAGCTTGGGAGGATCTCATGAAACAGCAGGTAAATGCTGTCACTAGGAGAGGAGCTGTATAGAGGTACATGACTGATCTGACCAATACTGATCCTCCTGCTTTGAGCAAAAATATGGACTACAGACCTCCAGCCAACAGTTCCTTTGCATTCCAACAGGTCCTCAATTCCAATCCATGACCAAACTAAAAACATTTAAAACCTTACTCAGAGACGGGGAGCTAAAACTGATATTTGTCAGACAAAAGCAACAGTTTCTGTGGAAGAGGAAAAAGACACAATGAATCTCTGCAGAAAGTGTATCGAGCTAATAAAAAAAAAATAATACTACTAAAACTGATAGAAGGCTAAAACTCTGAAAAGATTAAGTGGATCAGGATCCAACACAGTATCTAAATAGGTAGATACCAGTGCTACAGCCAGATTACCAGTACTACAACAATTGATTTTATTCATTGTCAATATTTCTATATTGAACTCTACAGGATTATAAGAAAATGTTGAAAATATTGTGGTTCTGATATTGCTTTCACCAGAAGTAATACAAAAACTATTTTAACATAACCAAGATATCTCTTTGCTTTGGTTTAGGACTTTGCTCATTTTTCTATCATTTTGTCCTTTCAACTTTCCATTTTGTTACATCCCCTTCAGAGTTCATCATCACAGAATTTTTCCTACTATGTCTAAAGGAATGAGAAGGCTGCTTTCGAATCTCTTAATGTTTATCTTTTTATTTCTAAATACCTGCAGAAGGTATACAAATGAGAGTGACTGGGCAAAATGGAAGGAATTGAAACCCAATGCAGTTCCATCCATATTAGGCACTAAAATTCATCTCCAGACATGTTGTGGGCCACCAAGCCACACTGGCAAAACCTAATTCTTCTTCTCTGCTTGGGATCATGGGAGTGATTTAGCATCTTATGAAGCATGCACAATTGTTTGAATGGGACTCTAGAGAGGAGTAAAGCAATCTCAAGTAACAGCCACCTCTCCTTGTGAAACTTCTGAAATGGTGGGACACATTCAGGGCCATGGGCCATCCTGCTATCAGTGCCAGGCTGAAGTTCTCCAACATATGTCACATCACAGGACAAGACAACACTCACAAATTATGTCCTGTGATGATTTAACATTAATAGTAGAGGAAAACATTTTGTGTACCATAGATTCTGTTCAGTATGTGACCTCTTAGTAGAAGGGAAGTGTTGGGAAGAACTGGTAATACAGAGGTGGAACATTTCAAGGTTCTGGACAAAGGAGTTGGACTCCTGAGGTATTGGAAATTAGCCATGCCTGTTTTCACAAATCTGAACCCCTTACTTTTTCTTCATATCTAAATAAAAATATCGTAGAAATTGATGATATACAAATCACACTGACTCACACACACACACACACACACAAAAAAAAAAAAAAATTAAAAAAATAAATAAAAAAGTAGACATTCCAGCTTTCAGATTTTTGCAACAACAACAAAAATAAATTTTAAAATCTCACTTATACATTTGAAAATAGAATTTGGAAGCTGGGTAATCCTGACAAATTTCAAGGTATCATGTAGAAATTTGTTATGCAGAACTACTAAAAATGATTTTACATAACAATGTTAAAAAAATAATTTGACCTTATCAGCTAGGAAATTTTTGACTACCCATGGTAATTTAAAAGAACCCCCAACTTTTACATATAAAAGGGTTGGGTCTGATTTGAGAGTTTTTTAATATTATATATTGAATTTCTTATGCTAACAATTTTATAACCACTTTTCCTAGCAGAATGGCATTTAGATTTAAAAATACGTATGGAAAATTCTCCTGTGTCTATAAATAAATTCTATTTGGTTCAGAATGAAGTCATATAACCCATACCAGAAGGGACATGCTATAAATTTTTTTTTAAAAATTTTAACAGTCTCTGCAACATTAAGTTATTTTTATAAAATGGAAGCTATCTTCACAGTAACATTTCCTTGAGGACAGAAAATTCTGCATTGCAGAATCACCTCATATTTCCAATTATTTAAAGTAAGACTGCAGTAGCAGATAAAAGATAGATGCAAGTCCCTTCTATCCTGTCAGTGTGATTAAAAAGATTGGAATGGAGTCTACAAAGGGGTGTATGGTGTGATAGGAAACAGACATGACTAGGCCACTCCTGCCAGAGGAAAACCGCTGCAGCACAGTGGCTTCCAGCACAGCAAGTAACATTCTGCAGTGCTGGCAGGCAAGGAGCAGTGACTCAACAACTTCATCTGGGTTTGAGACAATGCACACCAAACTTACAGCAAAGCTTTCTATGACACAGCAAGCACTGACCTTCATTCTTAGATCAACTCCTTAAGTGTTACCAACAGATGTTTTAAACATTGTACTGTATGCATTTCCCAGCAGTCAGAGATTACAGATTGTGTTGCTCTATAGTCACTGCCAGGAGCTTGCCCTTGCTTACTACTGCCTTTTCAAGAAATTTGAAAATAAGCCTACCATTTGCTGATGACACATGTGCTAGTCATTGGCAAACCACCCCTTACTGTACAGTTTCTGTTTCATTTGGATATCTGCACTAACAGAAAACATCTTTTTTCTAGCTAGAGTTCTATCTAATACAAATGGCAAAAAAAAACCCCTCAACCTATGGCATGTGAAGTGTTTGATTCAAACAAATACTTCATTTTTCCTCAGTTCTATTACATATTGCATATTTCGATGAAACTAGATTGGTACAGTGAGTTCAAATAAATACTCCTACTTTGCACCCCTCATGTGAAACAATTATTAGCATTTTCTAAGCAAAATATCTACATGATCATAGCTTAGTTAAACACTGTAGAACTGAAGTATTATCTTATTCCTTTCTCAAACTGACACATTTCTAAACATCAAATATCAACAGAACAGGATACTTTTGAATACTACTAAAAACAAGCAAAACTTTTAAGGGCACAGAGACCAGGAACAAATATTTGTTTTTATCTAATGATGTTGATCTCTCTGTGATTTGCTTTAATGTTCAAGTGAGTTCTTTGATGGCACTAGACAAATTCTAATGGAAAATACTTTAAAGACCTATAAAAGTTGTTTCAGTTTATTCTTTGCAAACAAAGAGGAAAGGAAGAAAGCAAAAATAATTTACAAGATTTCAAAATCTCAAATGCTGAAGTAAAATTTCCTCTTTGATCCACTTTTAAGGAAATACTACATTAAGCTAAGTCCTTGAAAGGACAACTCAACTACAGAGCAATAACGGTTACTCCACAAATTTGAATTGCTGAGAATCACAGAATTTTCGATTCCAGATGGTACAAATAACAAAATACCAGTACAAAATGTTTGACATTTCAAATTATGCAAAAGATTAAACCAAATGACAAAAATAAACTCCTCAATTGCTCTTTAGGGATTGCAATAGGAGGGACTACAGTGTTGCAAGAGCTGCTGTTGGCATACATTTTTTTAATAAGCAATATGATAAATTACTGGTGGTATTTTCTTTTGGCCTTTGGTACCAATAAAGGGCCAGATTTAGAACATCCACTTTAACCTTGAAACATCAAAAGAGCAGAGCCTAAATATGCAAATTGGTTTCAGGGCCTAATGTGGGCTCATAAACACATTTATTAACCCAGGCCTAGGTTTTTTTTCCTCTGCTTAGGACACAGATTCTTCAGGTTATCAAAGCTGGGGTTTTTCCATACTACCTTAAGACATTGTTCCTATTTTAATTTCAGAGTTAATGAAGCTACTATCTTTCCACTGAAGAAAATCAGCTCAGTAACAAAAATGGCCCAGATTACACACACATTAAACATTTTAAGTAGTATTTACTGATCCCTATTTTTTCTGAATACTGAATCAAATCATGCTCCAAAGTTTCATAACATTTTCTAGGCATCAGTGAATAGAGCTCTTTGTATTTAGAGAAAACTAGAATATAAAACAGAAGGAAATACAAGATAAGTAGTTTTAATAACTGTGAAAAAACACAACTTCAAGCACTTCTGCAACTATAATTTCATCATATAGTGGATGGTATCCAGCAACATCCTTCCAGATAATCCTAGCTCTTTTCCACCTCTGTATCAGTTTTGTCTCACTCAATGCAGTTCCATACAGAAATACAAGCTACGATTTCTCCTTCAAAAACCAGAAGGACAGGTGGCACAGAAGAAGAATGAGTCACATGTAATGCCCAGTAAGAGGAAGGGAAGAAAAGGGAAAGAAAGCACACAGGTCATCCTCTTCTGGGTAAACACAGAGAAGTGAAAAAACCCTCAGAGATGCTCAGATGTATAAGATTTGCATTAGAAGAGCCTAGTAAATTAACCTACAAAAAAAAAGAGTGAGATTCAAACCCCTAGATTTTCTATCACACAGTCACCTGGCAAAGCAAATATATCACGTCCGTGAATTTTCACAAAATTACCCAGGGAGCCAGTGGAACAGACCCTGAAGGAGTAGTCAGCTGTTGCTAACAATCACTGTCTAACACTATGCAAAGCCCACCTTCTTAACACACAGGGAAAGCAGAGGCTATACATTAAAGAACTGCACAAGTGCAACCAATTACAACTTTCTAATTTCAACTTAATGTTTTGTAACTTACAGCAAGTAAACACTTTTCTCATAAAATTTGTTTAGACGCATTTCACACAAAGAATTTGCTTCGCATTTTAGCTGTTGGCAAGAATATACATTCATCCCAGTGAAACAATATGTTGAATTAAGAGTTAGTCAAGCACAGGAAGGAAGCTTTCTCTTTCACTTGTTTACTAAATGTGCTATAGTGAATGGAAACTGTAAATTGAAAGTCAGACTATGAACCCTTTAATCACAGGATGTTTTTCAAGAAGTTCTCATTAATTTCATGGAGACAATTCATAAGTAAATGCAGCAGAACCTGGCACCTATATAATATATTGTAATTTAAGAAATTAATTTCACCTTTAAAAATAGTAATTTTGTGCAAACACTATGCAAGTTCCAGACTTCTTTAAATTACTGACCATGGATGACTAAGAACATGCCAGCCTAACAGTAAATTTTTTCAGGGGACTTTTTTGTTTGGTTGGTGGTTTTTTTTACCTGTTCTTATCCTTGATCTCCATTGTCTCTTTGAAATCTTCTTGATAGGAACATGAAGCAGATATTGGATTTAGAAATTAGAAAGTTATTTTTTAATGCTTTTTGCTTATCATCTCTTCAGTGGACACCAGAAGGCCCAAGCATATGAAGGTCAACTCAGTCTTCAGTCCATCCCTTTTCTACCCAAGATGTCTCTGTGCATCACCATCTGCTACTTCTCCAGTTTTCTTTAAAAGCCACTTGCTTAATTGTTCACAGAAGTTCATTCTCTTGTAGTTAAGAACCGATAGGACAGATCTCAGAAAGCAAGGAGGTCCTGTTCAGTTTCTTTAATGTAGCCTGAATTCAGGCTATATTCTTGTGCAACTGATTTATATTTATCTCCTAGAAAAGGAAAGGTATTCTGGAAGGTGCTGTTTCTGCTTTGTCTTCCTTTTTTTCTGGAAGCAGTCACAGTTGGAATAGTATTAGTGAGGCCCAAAGTCTAACATGTCTTCTCCATTACAGCTGCTAGAAGGTACTTCTTAACATCAGCTGAGGAATTCTGGAAGAAGAGACACAAGGGAAAAGAGGAGGGCCATTAATACAAAGTAGAGTTGAAGCGAAGGGTAGGGAAAAGCCATTTCCTTTGAGGGCATAGCTGCAGTTACCAGTGTTGAGTGAGTCATGATACTAATTATAAACTGCCTTGTGCATTGCTCGTAGGCACGCAGAGGGAGAGCTGACACAGAGCAGTGAGGTTTCCTGCTTCTCCTCCAGCTTAATACCATACAATCAGCACAGTGACAAGCGCACAGAGCTGTAAGTATGCTGACTGAATGGCTGTGATGGGGTAAAACTAAGCACCCAGCAGCTGCTCACTCACTGCCTTCTGGTGGGATAGGGGGCAGAACCAGGGGAAAAGGGAAAATCTGTGGGTTGAGATAAGAACAGCTTAATAATTGAAATTATTATTATCATTAATATTAATGGGAATAAAATAATAGTAATACAAAGAAATACAACAAAAAGAGAGACAGAAATGAAACCCAAGAAAGAAAAGTGATGCATAAAGCAAATGCTTACCACCCACTGACCAATGCCCAGCCCATCCCTGAGCAGAGATCCATCCCTCATGGCCAATACATCCCAGTTTATATAGTCACCCTGATGTTCTATGGTCTGGACATCCCTTCAGCCCCTTGGGCTCAGATGTCCTGGCTCTGTTCCCTCTCAGTTTCTTGTACACCTCCTTGCTATCAAAGTACAGAAAACTGAAAAACCTTGATTTAGAGTAAGCACTACTGAGCAACTACAACATGAGTAAGTTATCGACATTATTCTCATACTAAACTCAAAATCATTATGCTTTACTAGCTGCTAGGAAGAAAGTTAACTCTATGCCAGCCAAAACCAGCACAACTGGCAACTGTTCTAGGATATATATTCCTTTATGCTAGATATTACAGTCTGGATATAAAATTATGCTATCAAGGAAAATAATAGGCTGGGCAGAATATTCATGAAGAAGGATTTTGCCCTTCCATTCAAATGGCTTGCAGCTAGGGGAAGAGATTAACTAGCTTGCAATGATTTTCCACTAGGAGGATTCAAACTCTTCCCAGCTAATCCCCAGTCCCAAGCTATATAGGTCAACATCTACCCTATGCTACCTTTGGAACTGTTTACACTGAATTTCTGTAGCACTAGAACAGTGTACAAGTGAGGCAAGGCATGTGATGTCAAGCTGCAGAAAACAACATACTTCAGTATTTAGCCATTACCAAAGGAAGATATGTTTAAGAGAGCTGGGAGTACTGACAGTGGTATTCCATTATTGCTCTGCATCTGTGCAAATGTAAATCCTTCTCTGAGCCTCTGACAGTATTGGCAAGTCTTTTCATAATGTGCAGCTGCATATGTCCCTCTTCAAACAGCAATGCACAGACATTCCTTCCTGACTCAGAGAGGAAAACAACTGTGACTAAATTGCAAAAGATGAATTAGATGTAAGCATGATACTGAAATACAAATGGTATGAAAGAAAGGGAAGTAGAATCTGTGGTTTGAATACTGTTTTGGGGTTTTTTTACTACTTAAGGATTTTACCTACTCAGTAAATAAAATGTTGAAATGTATTAATTCTGAATGCACATTTACTGTGACAAGCATAATAAATAGTTTAAGTTAGCATAATTTTAAGTGACTTCAATGTAAACTTTTCTTTCTGTCGATGTTGAGATGTATATCTATATGATAATCAAAAGAAAAGTCCGTCCTTAAGTCATACTTAAGTAATAAAGACTGAAACAAAGTGTCTTGCAAATCTAGCCCCATTTTCCCAAATGTGAATGATTTCATAGAGAGCAAAACTACTGCAGCCCAGCTGCATAATGGGTTGCAGTTGGGAGGAGAGCACTGAGGAAAGGCATTTTGGCTGCCGTTGAAAACCAGGTTTGAGAGGTCCAGGTACTTTGTGTGCACCCATGGCTGCAAGACAAGGGTAGTTTGTACCAGTTCACCTAAAATGTCATTAGAAAAATCAGACATGAAAAGTATTTCAAGTTATTTGAGCAGCTTCAATAGCCTTGAGGAACAATAAAGGAAAAATATTTTTTAATAGAAAGTAATAGAAAGCTAATTATGACTTTAGGAGACAGACTCTCCATAATTACTGAGTGACACACTTTCTCAGACTCCATTCTATTTCTAGATTTGGTCTCTCAAAGATTATCCTTTATTATGTCGTCCTCTTGATATGTTACTTTTCTTGGCACTGACACATGCTAGGAAAACAAAAATATCTTCTAGGATTTTTGACAATGACACCTTGTTCAGAAAACTGAGAGGTCCAAATTTCCTAAAAACAGCCTGAAATTATTGATACAATAAATAGTTTTCTTAGCAGAAAAGCAGGTTATAGCACCATGTGAAGTGACATCTCTACACCAGCAAATAATTCCAACAGTCCTCGAAGGTGCTTGGTCTTGCCAGCATAGACGTGACCAAAGGTGTTGTCAGTTTGGTACCAGATCACATTGCAGTCCTAGAAAGATTTCAACACAGTTGTGTCTATGTTGTCTCCCATGGTGAGAAACAGATCCAACTTGGCTGTCACATACCAGAGGCAGATTTATCCTGGCACACTTAACTTGCTGACCTTACACTTCCCTGGTGCCTGAGCTGATCATTCAGGTTACCTTACACTTTTATATGATACTGAGGTGCAGCATATGAGAACATTCTCCAACTGAATTTATTGTTATAGCCAATCATAAATATCTCCTGGGGAAAAAAAACCAAACAGTTACAACCAATGCCTATGCCAATTTTCTGCTGTGAAATTTATTACGTTTTAGGATAAAACACCTTTGCCGGAGGATTTTATGTGTGTCTTTAATTGAATTTTGGTGGAGGAGGTTTAGCAGTCAAAGTGCAAAACTATCATCAGCTTTGTGGATGCCTGTGATTAGTTTTAGGTAGGAACCACAGGTATAGCTACACAAATACCTAATTCTGCTTGCAAACCAGGTAGGTGGATATATATAGATACAGATATAGATACTGCTACAGAAATTTTGTTTTAAAAATGATTAGTGGTTGTCTGATTACCTATCTGTTCACTCCTCCTCCATCCTAATTAGTATTAGGATCAGTCTAAATGACATACATTGAGTTTCTTTCTGCTACAATAACACCTAAATCTAAATTGTTACGTCCATCCAGCAGCATGAGTAAAATACAAGAACCATCAATATTACTGAACACAATCCAAAGTAGGAAATCTGTGGACAAAGTACTGCAGTAGCTAATGCTTAGTTTATGTTTTAGACAGTCTGAAACCACAAATTGTTCCTGTCAACACATAACTTATACTAGCTGAGTTCAAAATGTGTTTCTATCAAATGAAATTCAAGGCCATCACACAACTACAGGTACCACACAAATGTAAAGAGTTGCTTCTCAGAGACATGTGTTCTGCAGAAATTTGAGGCAGACCTGGAACAGTGAAATACAATAATGAGACAGCAAGCTGTAAATGCTGGAAATAAAGTAGATGTATCTTTAGTATATTAGTTGTCTAGACAGTTTCGGTGTAGCAGCTTCAACTGAAATGAGTAGTCCACACCATCAGCAGATAGAAATCAGTGCCATCAGCAAAACATGAGACTCTGCATTTATATTCTGTTATGAATTACAGGAGCTTTCATGCTTTATCACATGGAATTTTAAGATCAAAAATATACTGAAAGCATTCAAATATGCCAAGAATTTAATAATAACTATAGATTTGATACTATTAATGCTATAAATTCTATATCATTAATGTTATTCATATTATAATCAATAAAAGTGCTGCACCCTTGTTGATTTTTATATAGAGAAGAGAGTGATTGTAGTTGTACAAAAGTGATTCTTTTTCTAGAGTGTGATGATTCTGATGCATTTGCACAATAGGTATTTTTGCTTTTTAATGAACCATCACCAACATACATACAAGGATAAACATATTTAACAGATGAAAATCAGGACCAATGCTGCAGTCAGTTTTTGAAGCAAGTATTGCTTGTGCCTACCCTTTCCAAGGGCCACACCAGCACCAGGAAGAGCAGCAGTTATTACTCTTAGGATGGCCATGAGGTGCAGTGTGCTCTCACATCCCAGAAAGCCAAACATGTCCTGGGCTGCATCCAAAGCAGCATGGGCAGCAGGTTCAGGGAGGGGATTCTGCCCCTCTGCTCTGCTCTGCTCTGCTGAAATCCCACCTGCAGGGCTGCATCCAGCTCTGGGCTCCCAGCACAGGGAGGACATGGATCTGTTGGAGAAAGTCCAGAGGAGGGACACCAGGATGTTTAGAGGGATGGAGCTCCACTTGGAGTTCCTGCAAGGAAAGGCTGAGAGAATTGAGACTATTCAGCCTGGAAGAAGGAAGGTTTCATGGTGACCTAATCGTGGCCTGAAGGAAGCCTGCAAGAAAGGTGGAGAGGGACTTTTACAAGAGCCTGTGGAGACTGGACAAGAGGGAATGGACTCAGACTGAAGAGTAGCTTTAGGTAAGAACTTCTGAAGAAATTTCTTTACTGTGAGAGTGGTGAGGCACAGAAACAGGCTGCCCAGGGAAACTGTGGATGCTCCATCTCTGGATATCTTCAAGGCCACATTGATGGGCTTCTGTGCAACCTGGTCTAGCGGAAGGTGTCCCAAACCATGGCAATGAGTTGGAACTAGATGATCTTAAAGGTCCCTCTGAACACAGACCATTCTGTGATTCTATGACTTACAACAAGCTTCTGTAGTTCCCTCAAGATGAGTGAAAACCCTGTCCTACTATTTGCCTCACAGAATGGCAGTCATCTGACCATCACTGAAAATTATTAATTGTGAAAACTTCATTATTATTAGAGGAAAGAAGACAGCCTCCAGCTGCAATCAGTGAAGTAAGTAGTAGTTCTCGTGTGGATGCATTTGTAGCACATACTGTAAAAGATTTCAGAGTTGTCTGAATGAAGAGAGCAGCCACTAGCCCCAAAACCAGAAGCAGCCTAGTACTAACAATCCTAGAACTGCAACAAGCAGAGTTGTTCTCAAGATTAATCCATTTTCTCTTTACAGCTCAATGCTGCATGGATATACCAGCTGACCATTACCTTAAGCCATGGAGTTGAGGAAATTTGTCTCAGACATAGAAGAATAAGTTAACTGAAACCAAAAATAGGTCCTGTACCAACTTTACCTTTTACTTTCTGAGAGGAACAAAACACTATTCTTAAAATGTAAATGTGCTTAACACAAGAGCTGCCAGACTTCACTTGTAGAAAAGGTGACTAAAGAAGTATGATCATCTACAACAACGGGAAAACTCTAAAATTTACTTGCAATAGTATGAGTAACTTTAATTCTATGGTATTCAAATGACCTCACAGTAACCATCTGGGACTGTGTGGTTGAATTATGCATAAAGAATCCTTTCATCAAGTTCTGAAGTAAACTCAGATACCAAATGACAATGTCTCAAAGTGATTTCTCAACAATGCATAGCAGCTGGAGGAAAAGGCTTTAAAAACCCCCACGAAACTGAGAGAAAGAGCCGTGTGGTTAAAATCTCACTGCTGTTCTCCAGTAATGGGGAGATTTTAAGACTTTTTCTCTGAAATTTAAAGCAATGGTTGGCATAAAAAAGGACAAGCAGAAGGAGAACCATTTGTGCTTAGTGTTGCTTCTGAATCACTTAATGGGCTTTCCAATGAAATGGGAAACTGACACTGTCTATGAATCATAATACATAAGCCTAAAAAGTCACAAAGATATAAACAATGGGCTATTAAGCTGAGGAAAAAAAATAGCATGATATGACTTTACTGCATAATATGATGCCTTTAGAGATACACAGCTTGCTCTAAAGCAGTCTGACCTGAACACTAATTTTTAGTGTCTGAAACAGTCTGGACCATCCACATAGCAACACACTGTTCTGTGCAGACTTGCCAATGCAAGAGTTTATGAATTATCTAACAGCAGGGTGTCAGTCTCAAAAATCCCTGATGAGAAACCAGATGAAGGACAAGATAGGAACTGAGCCCTTAAACAGAAAATACTAAAATTTCAGAAAAATTACATAGTTTTTGTTGAACTCAGTCTCTGTAAGTGATACAGGGCTGGAAGGAAAAGCAGTTGGTCAAGTGCTCTGGAAATACAATTCCACAGGAATGAAGAAAACTGAGTACTTTTACNTCAACATTGGACTACCATCTGTCATATGAAAGGTTTGGTTTTCTTCAAGTTTTCTTCTTCTCTCTCTCTCTTTTTTTTTTTTTTTTTTTTTTTTTTTAATTAGATTTTTTTGGATTTTACTAAAAATATCTCCTTCAAGCACTTTTCTTCAAGAGTAACCTGGAAAACTCACACCTTCATTATTGTTTTGCAACATTACTAGTGGCTGAAATACCAGGAAAACCAAACACCCTTCTTGGTTAGCTAAGCACTGTACTGTGCTATACACAGAAAACCATGATAACAGATACAGGAAGTCTCAGAGTGTACCTGAATTACACTTTGCAGGTAAGCACTTAAATTGAAACAATAACAGAACTTATTCCAAAGATGAACTTAGAATAGTTATATACTATAAGGTCAGTTATCCCCTAAATGCTGAATACCTAATCTTGGCATTCAAAATCCTTATGCATTGCCTCCTGCACTGTAAGCTAACAGGCAGTACAGGCTGAGATATACTGAACAATACTAAGTAAGAATACTTTATTTACTTGATTTAGAGGTACACAAATGACTCTTTGTTTACATTCAAATGTTTAAAGCAGAAAAATATACTTAGGAAATTTTCTTCCTTACTAAGTAAATCAAATTCCAAATACCTATAACAAGTAATACATATATATGGAAAATTATTCTTTCACACATTGTATATAAAATTATTTTTTTTACCCTTAAGTGAAGGGCTTAGCTATGTCCAAACATTGTTACTGATCTGACTTCAACATTTCAATGAAGAGTAGATGGGTTCAGATCTTTAAAAACTTATCTTCCACAAGTAAAATTAATTGATGTTTGATTTAGGCATTACTGTCCCCTGAATGCTATCAATATGATAGGTGGCCTCCCTACTTTCTCTGGCCTAGCATCCTCCCCTTTGGTCACGTTGTAACACAGATGGCCAGGAAGGAAGGATGCCTGATAAGAGTAGTTGTGTTTTTACTTGGACTTTCTGCTTCTAAGGAAACTTCAGTGTCTGTTATTATTATTGCAATGAAGATTGGAAAGAATTGCTTATCACACTAATTTGGAAATTTTGAAAAGCAAAGCTTTTTCAAGAGTGGAATTTTTATTTTTCTTTCACTAAATGAGTATCTTTTATTATATAGAAGTTCCCCCTTTTGTTTGCAGTTATTTGAATTCAGGAAAGACAGATTGCCACAAAGCACTAACCTGTATATCAGATATAGATAAATGTGATTGACTGATTTATTGATTGATTGTATGAATGTGTTTTGCAGTATCTAATTCATTAAAGTTTGAGTTAGATTGAAATTCTTGGACTACAACTCAGAAATCTGCATTTGACTGAGAAAAGCCTGATGAGAGAATTTCAAATCTACAGTTACAGTATATTCCCATGGAGGGGGAGTATATCCCTCATTTCATGGAGGGGAGAATATTAACAATGCTCTCAAAGGAGCATTTGTGAAGGCAAACCTTCTCCTAATACTTCTCCTGGCCTCAATTATTCTTGTGAAGAACCTTTCTTCATATTGGGTTACTGGAAACCTTATGATGAGGTAATCTTGATGACACCATGAGCCTGCCAAGCCATTCTGTCCTTTGGGAGGGATGAGATATGCAGTCAGCCCCAGTTTGAGGGATCTCCAGGTGAGACAAAAGTGACATAATGCTGACATAAACACATCTTACAAAACTGAGCTCTGATTCATCTTGTCAGGACAGCAGTTTTGGACTGCAGGCTGTGTGCAGTACACTTGTTCACTGAACAATGCATCTCCTAACCTGCAATAACTTCCAAATTATTTCTGGGTACAATTTGAGATATGGTCTTTTTACTTAGAAAGCCTCATTCACAAACCCTTACAGAGCAAGGCAGCAAAAGCAAGTAGCATTCCCTGTTATTTTTAGCATTCAACGTGGGAACCAAGAGGATATGGCTAGCAGAAAATAGTGCAGGAACTGAAATTCCTTAACTAAGGTAGGAATTAAAGTTAATTCACTCTGATTAGAAGTAATTAGATCATCTTTGAAATTGCCATTTTTGTAGGAAATATTTTAATGGATCAGAGATTAGTACTGTATACTGGGAAAAAAAAGTATTCTGGGCAACTCCAGATCCTTTGTGCATCATGAGTAGTGAAATGCGTCTCAGGTTTGCTAAACGTAGGCAATAAATCAGAAACTAATGGATACATTAAGAAAAAAAAAAAAAAAAAAAAAAAAAAAAAAAAAAAAAAAACACTATGGCCCCCCCTATGGAGGAGACACCCCTTGTNTCTATAGAATAAAGGCACCCAATCTGCAACTATTAGAAGGAGTCACATAATTTGGAACCAACAGAGGCATCACAGCCCCCCGAACAAATAGACCAGAACTGTGTGGAGGGAAGACAAAACATGGCTTTAGACCAGGCGGATGCTGGCCTATGAAAGTGTGTCAATAGTCCCTCTTTTGCCCAGCTGGTGATGCTTTTTTGTGGGTCTGATTTTCTAAGTCTGTGGAGTTTTCAGCCTGTAGTAGCTGATTTTCTTCTTCCCTTGAGAGAATTCATTCTTGTCAAGTACAAGTGGATGTAAAATGTAAACACATTTTATCTCTTCATAACATGCTAGTTTTCTCATACAACCCTCTCACCGGTGTTGTTTCTATTATTTAACCAATGAAGAGAAGTTTTGTCTCTACTGACCAATTATACGGTTCCTTAGTGCAGCGTGTTATAAAAGGGCTGCACAAAATTGTAAATAAAGCCTTTCTGATCTTTCTTCTAACTGGAGTCAAGCTCTTCATTTTCGTGTCCAACAGCGACACTTTTTGATGCACCCCGGGATGGGGTTTGCCCTCCTGGCTTCCAGGGCTCACTGCTGACTCCCACTGAGCTGCTGCCCACCATGAACCCCAGATCCCTCTCTGCTGGGCCACTCTCCAGCCACTCCCCTCAGGGTTTGTACATGTGTCTGGCATTACTTGTTCCTGGGTGCAGAAACTGGCACATCAGATACACATCGACTCACCATGCTCAAGGTCAGAACCAGGTTAGATCTGGGCCATGCATCCAGTGGGCAGTCCTGCTCCCAGGTCTCTGTGGCCCCATGACATTCCAGTGATCTTGAGAGATTTACAGGAACTTTGAAGAAATGGCATTCGTTTTAGGTCAAAAGACCTGAAATAATGATGGTTACATTGTGTAAAAATGGTACTTCTTTAGCACAAGCTTAACCCTGCATGTCTCCATGACTGATGTTAAGGAGAGAGGCAGGTCCATGAGTAAGAAGTAGGGAATATTTTGCAGGCTATCTTCTGTCTCCAGAACAATTCCACAGGGTAACCAGCCAAATTTCCTTGTAAAGGACAGGGAGCTGTGTCAGAAACAGACACAAGTGTGAGATCAGTTTTGATGAGTGCTGTTCATACACCTGGCAAAAGATATTCAGACCAACAGATAAATAATTCTGATGTGTTTGTTGCATGGCTAATTTTTTTTTTTGTTCAGTTACTGATGTTAATAAAAAAATTCTTTTTCTCTTCATGTCCTCCATTTTTTTTTTAATTGAAAAAATTAGGAAGATATTTTTATGATCACTATGTATCAGGATTTGACAGACATGACTAGAAGTGTTTTGTTTTTTTCTCTATGTCATTTGTCAGCCACAATTGATGACAAAGGGTATGGCACTTTCTGTCTATAACTAGTATGCTATTAAGCAGGGAATTAATCTGTATAATTTCTACTTCATAAGTGGGGGAGCTCTCTAAACTGGGACACATTAAGCTGAAAACTTTCAACTAGGAATGCCAAATATTGCAGAAGCAAGGAGATTAACACAGGTCTGCCTTGATACAGCATACCAAGACAGCGCAGAGGAAATATTTTAAAAGCTGAGGCTACCCCAGTCATTTGCAGATGCTGGCAAGTATGACAAGCACTGGAATGTCACCTGTTTATGTAGCAGGTGCCATTCATGACAGCAACTGTTGTTGAAAACATCCCTAAAACTCTGCCAAGATTTGCTGTTCCCATGACTTGACACCATGTCCTTCTCTTCCATTGCTTCACAACATACCCAATTCTACATAGTCCTTTCTAGAGGGACATTTTAATGCCCTTTCTTCTTCCCCCCAATCAAAAATGCTAAAAAGGTGACCTAACACTGAAAGAAAATGACTGAGGGTCTGAACAAGGACTTTTCAACACATGAAACAGCCATAACATTATTCATAGAGAGCTATATTAAGCATCAGGTGCTGCATAAATAAATAAAGCTGCATTCATGAGTGTATGCAGAGTGTTTTGAACTACTTGATTAAACTGCACCTTATTAGTGAAAATTATGATTAATGATTAGCTTACAACAACAAAGGTCTCTCTGCAAGCACTACAACAAAAAAAAAAAAAAAAGGAATGAGAAGCACACTTTAGATTGCACTTGCTATGCTATTAATTAATAAATGAAACCATGCTGAAAGGGTATGTGGAAGGTTTTTATATTATAAAGTTTAACTTGACAAAAAAAATGCAATTATTATTTCTTGGGGTTTTTAGAAAACAGTAAGACTTCATTGTTACTTGAATTTTACAACATGATGAGAGAGATGCCAAAGATCAAGATAAAGGGTCAAGCAGGAAGCCTTGGGATAAATACACTTAAGGGAGTCTAATCAATTTTGTTGCTCCATTATGTTCCATAAATTAAGCTGGTGGCTTTTCCACCCAGCTATAACATTAATCCATTAGCTGAAGAGGAGAAAGGGATCCTTCTCATTTATTATTTATAAGACAGGTCATACACAACTTGTATGACATCATCCTTGTCACAGCTAATGAGAAACGGCCATAAATCCATATTTATGGATCTCTCACAGAAGATATGAAAAATCTCAGATCTAATGATCCATTTTTCTGCAGTAGGGAAGGGCTTTCTAACCTACACAATTAAACAGATTGTTGTGTATGATTGCATATGTTCCAAAGGGATGAGCTTTTCACACCACTACTGCTGTTTGAGGGATGTCCCTGTGTCTATATACATACACTGTATAAATATCAAACAATCAGCATGAGCCAGAGATGTTTTTACCACCAACAGGAGTAACCAAAACAAACCAAAAAGCAATTTAAACAATTCAAGTTCTTCAGCTCTTATATCTACTTTACTATGGTGGATCAACAATGTTAGATCCTGACTGGTGGGGTAACATAAGTTAATGCCAAGATCCAGGGAAGCATTTCCAACACCAGTCCAATATTAGAATGAATGTAGTGAGCTGAAAAATGCTGGCACCTGGAATGAGGATCTACATCACTCTATAGTGCAAAAATCATCCTCCAGTGCACATCTTGCTCTCTCTTTTACCCATGGACTTCCCTAGGCAGGGAGCCTGACTAGAACACACAGTCAAGAGCTTGGCTGCACCTTTGAGCACACAGACCTATGGAATTGAGGAGTATTTAGTTCCCTACCTCTTATTTAGCAGTACACCTGTGGCCTGAAGAGTAGGAGAAATGCAAGATGCTGGCAGAGGATTGGGGCAGGCTGGGGATACTGCTGTTACAAAAAAACCTCATGGGAGTTGGTTAGAAGTGGTGATTCATGTAGGGATTGTCCTGGTAGGGAGACACAGAACAATATGGAGGGAGAAATTTGAGAAGGAAGGGGAAGGTTTACAGGAGGCATTTTATGGGGAAAGTGCAAGTAGCACAAACAAGGATCAAGGGCACAATCCTGCAACTCCCCTTCTCTCCCAGCAGGTCTCTAGACATCTCACATTAGCAATTTCTTTCATAGTGTGAATGATTTTATATGGGACAGGATTTGGCAACAGCTGGTGTTTTCTTGTAAAGCACAACAGACCACTCTGGAGCGCCTATCACATTCCTATTACATCTCATCTTACATCTTTTAAAATCTGACAATAATTTTGCTGTAACCTCTGCAGAGCTCCACATTGCACCATATACAACTAACAAAGAGTAAATCAGCCTGTCCTAAAATGAAAAAAAGGCTGCTCCTTTTAATTCACTGAAGCTTTAACTAAAATTGTTGTGGTTTAATCCTAGCCAGCAACTAAGGACCACGCAGACACTTTGCTCACCCATCTTCCCCCAGTGGGATGAGGAGGAGACTCAGAAATAAGGTGAAACCCATTGCTTGAGATGGGAATAGGTTTTAAAATGTAATTAAACAACAACAACAACAGCAATAATGATCATTTTCATGCAAAGGAACACAACAAAAAGAGAGACAGAAACAAAACCCAGGCAAAACAAGTGATGCACAACACAGTTGCTGACCAATGCCCAACCCATCCCTGGGCAGCAACCAACTCCTCTCACTTGCTTGTATACTGCACATGATATTCTATGCTATGGAATATCCTTTTGGCTAGTTGGGCTCAGCTGTCCTTGCTGTGCTGCCTCCCAGTTTCCAGTGCGCCTCCTTGTTGGCAGAGCATGGGAAACTGAAATGTCCTCGATGTAGATCAGGCACTACTTAGCAACAACTACAACATCAGTGTGTTATCAACATCATTCTCATACCAAATCCAAAACACAGCACTGTGCCAGCTACTAGGAAGAAAATTAACTCTATCCCAGTCAAAACAGCAATTTAAATACTAACATTGTTATTTCCTTCCTCATGGGAGACCAGAGTGCTTAAGCTCTGACCTTTGCTATTTTCCACCAGCTGTCATATCTGAAATAGGTGGTGATTGGTATATGCAGCCAGCTCTAACATTCTCCTCTGAGAAAAAAGAAACCAAACCTTACCACTGAGAGGGGCCTAAGTCACATTCATGCACTCCTGAGAGGTCACCAGAGAAGATCAAAACACCTGGCCCATCCTCTCATGAGTGTAATCATCACCTATCAGAAATAATACCTTATTTTGGTTTCACCTGGGTGGAGAAAGTTTCCACAGGTAATTTTAGGGAAGACAACTCCGCCTCATTTATTTCTAGTCTGACCTTAGTAGCTACACATTTTTTTGCACATAAATACACATAGGTCTTCACAGACAATGTGAAACCTTCCTTTCTCACAGCTCTGGTGTGCCTCCATCACAGCCAACTACTTGCTAAAAGTTCCAAACAATGACCCTTTTGCTAAGTTAATCAAAAAGAAGACAAAAATGCTAATGAACTAGATCACCCCATTTAAAGATTTAGCTCAAGTCTGCTTAAGTGCAAATATATCCATTAAATACACACTTAGAAGAAAAATGCCAACCTACTGTCCCAAATAATTGTGTGAGTTGTTATATTCCTTAGCTGAGGCAGAAATAATTGCTGAATAATTGTGTATATAACAAAAAAGATTGCTGAGTGAATTAACACCTTTTCTTCAAAAAATACTAAATCTTCAAAAAGATCAAATATTTCAAAATCTGACATGCATGTTTTCAATTGTGTGTTATTCTAAGGGCTCATACAAATGGAACAATTAGACACAGTTTAAACTCTTCAATAAAATGTTTTTTTGCCCTATGAAGCCTACACTTTTGTATATTTTAACATAAAAACTAATCCAGTATATTAGAAACTCCACTTTTGAGAGTAGGGTCCTAGGGCCCCCAAATTTTGTTGATTTCAATGACCATGGGCTAGTTTAAGATAGGTCTTATATCAGTTTTTTCTGCAAGTGCTGCTGAGCTTCCATTAACAGAAAGAAAATACGGTCCAAACCTGAGCGTCTTAGGTCCTTTGAATTATACTTCATAAATCTGTGCCTGTTGCCTTGGAGGTCATTAAAAAAATCATATCTAAGAAACAGGAAAACAATCAGGAAAGAAGGACAGAGAAACAAAAGGGTTTTGAGTTGGCCCCCAAAATGCCAAATTCATCCCAGTGTAATTCTGCTGAAAATAATGGAAATACACAGGAGCTGAACTTTTCCTGCTGTCTTTACCCAACAGTAAGCAGCCTGTAAAACTATTTCATCCAATAGCCCTGCACATTTTCAATAGGTGAACAGAACTTTGCTATGTGGGATTGATGGGGGTTTTATTATTTTTTGTATTCTTACAAATGATTACTTTCTTAATCTTTGGAAATCCTATTTCCAACCAGAGATTCTGCTTGGTGTTGAGAGGCTGACAATCCTGACACAGGAGAGGAAGGGACAAGAATGAACACTGACAATACCAAGCCTCAGCATTCACCATCACTGCCAGAGCACTCTCTAGGTAACAGTAATTCGCTAAAAGCTCATTAAGGGGTAAATTTGTCTTCTTGTAACTGGCTTCTTCAGTTTCTGATAGCAAGCAATAAGAAGTTGTTTTGCAAATAAACAGCTGATGGAGCTCCTATACCTCTGGGAAGGCAAGGTGAGGGCAACTCCCAAAGCAGTGATGGTAAAACTTCCCTGTGGGTTCCTTGGTGCGATGGAGGCTCTGCCTTAAACTCCCACCGAGGTGATCAGTGTGATGGGACACAAGTGCACTACATTGCAGCCCTCAGCATCAGGAGCTGCAGTTCTGCCAGGTCCCAAAAGAGATGCACAAAAAAAGGTTCCTCCTTGCAAGAGCTACCCACGCTCCTTGACAGGCCCGCACAGGCTGCTTGTCACCATTACCCTGCTGTCACCTCCCCACACTAGAGTGAGATCTCCTGGCGGGTTCTGCAGGAGCTGCCCTAAGTGCCAAGGTGCAGCCACAGAGGATATCAAATAGATTATATTCTCTGGCTTAGAGCAAATTGCCACAGCTTTATGCAGCCCTTAGATGAAAGCAAAATTAATATTCTCATGAAATAATAAGGAAATACTCACTACATGCGGGTTTATCACTCTGCTGATGTGTGTAGTTTTAGCTACAATAAAAAATTTTGTCTGATTATAAAAATAATTTGCGGAGAAATGCAGAGCAGTAAACTTGTCCTAGCTCTGCTTTTTCTCTTGTTTTTAAAGCTAGATCATTACTTGATCGTTAGGGCATATGCAGAGTAAAAAGCAGCAAATCATTTGCCAAAGAGAAAGGCATTGGATTTCTGTAAGAAAAAGGCTTACATTTAAATATATATATATATACACTTCAGCTAGCAACAGACCAAAGATAGGAAAGTGTACATTCCTTTCAGTAATAAATCATACTTGGCAGTCTCTTTGGGAGAGCTCTGTTAAGAAGTAGTCTCCTGATTGTAACAACCAAAGCTATTGAAATTTCATACAACTACACACATGAGAAAAAATTAAAGCAGTTGGGATAAAGTAAGTTTGTGTAACAAATAATTCTAGCGAGTGTGAAAAAATGTATTGTGCATCCCTGTGCTTGAAGGCAGAGCTGAAATTCAGCGAGAGGCCTTTGCACAGGGAGGGTGGTGCTGCAGCAATCTGCTAGCACATCTATAGAGCAGAGCCCAGATAAGCCATCAGGAAAGGAGAATAAGCTCATGTGCACTGTCCTACTCTTCACCCACCCTCCCAACACACTGCAGCCTGTGAGTCACTCAAAAATCCTGTAGAGAAAGACAATACAGTTATTTGCTTAAATACACTATGAAATGTGTCGCAGTTAATGCTTTCTCCGCCTGTAAGTGCTAAAAGCATCGGGGTACCCATAAAACATCTCCCACAAACAACTGCAGCGACCACGGGATCTGCTGTTGATCTCGTACTTACATTACAGCATCGGCCGGGACAAAGCTCGGCATTTAACTATTTCTTCGTAAGCGGCTTCCACATGCTCGTCTGCTCATTGTGCCGTTCCTTCCACTGACTGCTTGTGTTTGACAGCATCTGGACTGCAAAATGATCCTTTGCCCCCTCTTTTGCAAAATCAGCAGGCTGCGGAGGGATGCGTGACCACTGCTGCAGCCGATGTATCCAAACAGCCCAATGCAGCAGAGGCTTTAGCTCCCCCTTCCCAGCCTGGGTTTTTCTTTCTTTGTCTCTGTGGGGTTTTTTTTTAAAGAGATATGGTCCTGAATAACCTCAGGTTTCAAGCTCCAGACACAGGCTAGTCAAATAGATGTGAAGGATGCCAAGACAGAAGGCCAAAATAACACGATTTTAAGAGATGTTACTCAAGTTGTAACATGTATTTGAACTGTTTCCTGTAACAGATCAAATTATGTGATTAGTTCTGTTTAATTCAATTTTTTCTTGACATTTTGCTGCTATATTTCTTCACTTCTTGCATTTCTTTCAGCTTAGACAATAGAAATAATAGGTTTTCCATTTATTTATTTTACTCTTCAACTCTCCTTCTGTGTCAAAGCATGTTTACGTTTTAAATGTTCACAATTTGAAGAAGTCCTCTGTTAAAACCTTCTGTCTATATACCAGTTTTAGCAAATATCTTTACTGTTCTGCCTGTTTTTCCAACATAGTATGCTCACACTCTTTAGGACTTCCTTAAATTAATTTTGTCAGTGCTGATTACATCAATAGTCAGAAGCCTGTGGGCTACCAGTAGCATCCCCAGTTTGGTTTCTCTTTTCCAAGCTGGCACAGGTAGCTGTTAGCACTTCCACATTTTCAAACTCATCTCCTCATTAACTTCACATTCATATTCCTATTCATGTGATCAACTGCATAAAGCAGATCTCAGCATTTAAGGCGTTTCTAAGATTTTTAATTCCCTCCCCTTGGTCACTTGTTAACCTGTCAGGTTGTCCTCCAGGAAAACCAAGAAACCTTTCCTTTGAGAGCTCTTCTAGTCTTGCCAGATGTGTTTCTTTGAATTCCTCATGCAAGTGTATAATGCTCCCCTTGATCCAGTAGCCTACTGCCAGAAACACATAATTCCAAACTGTCAGTCTTCAGTTAAAAAGCTAACACAGCACTTCACAAGAGCTTCAAGACTGGCTGAAAGGATGAGATTAGGGATTTCTAGAGTCTGGAGCTCTGCAGTCCTGAGCTGCACAGGTGATGGACTAGAAATAGCTGCTCTACAGAGTAATGTCAGCAGAGGCAGAAGAAACAAACACAAAGTGCTAATTCAGCTTTGTACAGACAGAGAACTCCTCCTTAGACAACTGGACTTTACTACAACTCTGATGCTTTTGGTTAGAAAAACCTGTTTTCCTGCCAAGGAGCTGAGGGTGACTGGTGTCATATGGAAGGTTAAAGTAATGTTGCAAATACTAAGAAGCTACTGCTGCATTGTATAAAAGAAAATATTACTCTTCCAAGGAAAAGTAGTCTATTCCATATTAAAGTACATCTGATAGTAAATGAAATTATTTGTGTTATCAGAAGCAGTTTAGCAGAGGAGGACAACATCCTCACATTTGGAGTCCTGATCATGAAAGGTCAAGAGAAACTGAGCATAAGTAAGCAACAACACTGACCCTACAATATTGTTTTTTGTTGCATAGAGATCAAGGAAAACACATTTTTCTGGTCATCACATCTCAGCTTTAACCACAGAAACAGTAAGAAATCCTCTCAGAGTTCAGGTAAACAAAAGAACATTGTAACCAGGCAGAGCAGACTGTTTAGCCAGGAAACCATGCAGTGCCAGTCTCCAAAACATTGCCCCACTGTATAAGCTCCTGCAGCACAGTGATCTCACACAGCTGTCGTGTTTCTTAGTTTCACTGCCAAAAGGATTGGCCCCAGTGCAGTGGCACTCCGAGAGCAACCTTCCTGAGCAGGGCACGCATGTTGGCTGCCACTGCCCGTGGCCATGCTGGCCACACAGGCATCAGCCCTGTTTATCAATGTCACATTCTCAATGCAGAAAAAAATCCATATAGGGGGCGGGAATGAAGCCACAGGAAGCATCGCAAGGATAGGAGGCAATGGGGGACAAGACATTGAAATAAAAAGGCTTTAAAAGCACTCTCCCACAAAGTGCTCAGATCCTTTTAAAGCAGCAGGCATAAAGAGCCCTCCTTTGAAATTCCATGCCTAGAGTGAAAATAGATTGTGAACGACTAGCATTATTAGCAATCTTCTTATAGAAGAATGTCAGCTGAGGGCAGCCCTGTGTCTGAAAACTGAGCCTGAAAAAGCAGCTGGGCTCCCCACTTGAGAAGCAGGTGAAGGGCAAATTTCCCCTCCCAGGACATTTTAAAACAAAAGCAAAAATATGTATTTGATTGATGCATTCAGCATTCCAGCTGTGAAAAATCAAGTAAAATTAGAAGGCTCATTGCTGCTGCTGGTGAGTTGTTATGACTTTTTTGGTGCTGACATGGGTGAAGCGCAGCCAGCTACTCAAATTGGTGGCTTGCAAAGCTGAGACCTTGTAAAGTTCGCCTGCCACCTCTTTCAGTCAGAAACATTTTTATTATTCCTCTTTCTCTTTAATTTCACTTCCCTCCTCCTCAAATGGGACACCTCCTCTCACACAGCACCCTCAGCATTAGCAGCCTCTCCCTGTAGTCCATGAAGGGAGAGGCACAAAGTCACATCCCCTGATGCCTCTTGGGTATCCACTCTAGCAGTGGCAGAATGGGGACTGCTGGGTTCCTACTGGGCAGCACTGGGCTGGAGGCAGCCAAAAACACCTCACTCACCCTGCCACTGTCACATTCCAGTACAAGCAAATGGTTTCATCATCCAGATACAGCCCACAGCCACCCCCATAATGAGGGGAGCTGAAATCTTTCCTCAAGTGGCAGTGTATTGCATCTAGGTAACAGACCCAGTTCAGAAGGTACAAGAGCACTGCTTTAACTGTGGAAAATCTCATAAGAGCTGACCCAACCACTCTGAGAAATATGAAAAAAATGCAAAATCTTAAAATTAATTTTTATAGTAAGCTCTATTTCCTCCACAATTTTGTTGGATTTTCCCAGGCATTGCAAGATGACATTCCTCAGCTGTAGGAGGAGGACTGGAAATTTTCTGTTTAATTCTTCTCCCCATCTCCTAGCATAGCCAGCCTCCATTAGAGGAAATAAAAAAAAAGCCATAAAACCTTCCTATGAAATCCATGTGTAAGAGACCTCCACTATGTAACAGCAAAGATTAAGTGGGGTCTTTGAAGCTGGCAAATGTATAACAGATTCATTTTTTAATCAGTTGTAATCAGTGACATTTGAAGATAAGCTGAATTGTTGACAACCTGAAATAATTTTTTTAATATCAACAATAGTGACAGGTTGAATATATAGAACTGCATTAGCTGGATCTTGCAGTAAGATCACTGTAATATTCAGAACAGCAAACTCTTCAGCACAACCTGCTTCAGCTGTTTCAAGTGACTCACATGTGGTTTTAAGATTCTGCAAGAAAAGAGTTTTTAAAAAGACAAAATATGAGGAAGAGGTGGCCTAACTGAAAATTCTTCAGCACTGTAAGTGCCAAGAAATCTGATTTTCTTCTGCTTTAGGTTGAAATTGTGATTTCTGCATTTTGTAATTGATCATATCTGCGGTAGACCTCTTGTTAACCTAGATAAAAAGACAAAAATGTTATAAATTAACATTTCTAGGCTGTGATCCAGGATGATTAAAATACCGTCTTGCCCAGGCTATTAGTGCCATAACAATTTTAATGCCAGCAAGGCCAGGCAATTAGCGTTTGTGTGATTAAAATACCAGCCTGCTCTTCTAGAGCCAGTGATTAGTATGTTGCCAGTCCTAGCTATTAGTGTTAGCACCACCAATGGCGTGGAATTTTATAGTCCTTTGAGAATTAATTGAGGCTCATATTAGCTTTGATCATAAAAGCATGATGCTTTTTCTTTACCTATATTTTAACCCATTGAAATATACATATGCATGTTTCAAATATTCACATAATCATAAGAAAAAATATTTTTGTTTGTTTGTACCAACATGATAATGGAAGATTTAACATATTGTCTGTGTAGGAGGAGTCATGAAAAGACTGGATTATCAAGTAGGAATTCCAAGCAGGGAAATTAAAACAATGATGAAATTTGTTCACCCTCTGACTAAAACTTAAATGCCAGCTCAGCCAGTCCATGGCATGCAGCCAGAGCCGTGCAGCCTGACTGACCCCATTTGCCCAGGGCAGTGGATGCATTAACCACTGCAGTGCAGTGCAGACCTCTCTGCATCCCAAGGTGGGTGCAGAACGTGTGGGTGGTTCCATGGGTAGAGTTGGCTTTGGCACCAAGTGTTCAAATTCAGGAGATGGGCTTTTTCTATGATAAATATTGGCAACACCAATGAGGGGCAAAATTCAACATTAAGGGCAAAAATGTTATGGCAGAGACATTGGCTTAGGCTGTCCAGGAAAAGTGGGGCCCTGAAGTACCTACCACCTTTGTAGAAGCAGACACCCTTAGAAAGCTGAGGCCGTGTCACAGCAGATTGTTGGGCTGTAGCACTCAGTGTTCAACTCAGAAGTGCCCCTATGCTGTATCCTAGGACCTGTGTAGCATTTGTATATGTGTGTATCTATATATACACTCTGTACTCTCTGAATATATAATCATATATGCATATTGACCATTTACTGCAACTTTGATTTTTTTATAATTTAATCAGCTCTCCAGATATCCATGCAGTCTTATTCTGTGATCACTTTGAATTCTTAAAAAACTTCGGCAGTGGATTCAAATGCCTTTGGAACTCTAGGTAGATGGATTTCCTGTATCCCTTTATGCTGTTCCTCTCAGTTCAAGTAGGTATGTGAGATGTGATTTGCACTTACAAAGTTCATGTTGACTTTCTCAGAGTGTCATAGTTATTAATATGTCCTGTAATTTTATTCTTTATTATGAGTCTTGTGGAAGTGTCCTGTAGAGATAATTAACATACCAGTCTGTTCCTCAGATCCCTGTTGGAACACTTTTTGAAAACCAGTCCCATCAGTTACTTTCCAGCACTGTGAGAAGCAAAGAGTTTTGAAGGAAAAGTTGCAAGCATGGACAGCCATTCAGGTATTTCCTTTAAGAGCTGTTGAATGAACTGATTTTTGAAAATGTCTAGGTCCTGGCAATTTGTTATTCTTCATTTTCTCTACTGTTCTATGTATATTTCACTCAAAGGCAGCAACTCTGTGTAGTTTCCGTCTGGAAGGATGCCAGGATGGAGATTTTCCTGTGCTTTATTGTGATGAACAAAGATACAAATAACTGAATCAGCTTTTCCTGTGATGGGTGTATTTGTTTTGTTTACTATGTAAGAGTTTGAAAAACTAGGTAGAATTAGTTTTGCACTTTTGCAGGTTGTTCAGCAATCAGCTCAGAGTTGTGTCACTTCCAGTCTCGGTTTATTTATTAATTCATCTCTTCTACATGAGAAGATGTTTTGCCTAAGCACTGGTAGCTAATACCCTCTTCAACATGATATCACAGGGAGTGTAAGGTAGGCATTAGCCAGCACGAACCACTCTGTTCAACAGTCAGGCAGAACCATGCTTAACACATTATTTTCCACAATTTAAATACCAAAGAAATTTACTCCAGACAGAAAGATGAAGACCCATACATAACCATTTGTATACCCTCACAATGGGTGTAAATAAAACTCTGGAAAACACTTTGGAGATTCCTCATCTTTCTCTCTTGTACCTGCTCACTGTACATCATGACAGGACAGAAGAGCAGGCTGTGTGAAATGAGGGGTAGCATGAGTCAGACTGCAGTGTCAACATTCTGCATCCTGCCTCCATTCAGCATTCAGAGAAAATATTATTAATTATTGCAGTAAATAATAGGAAAAATACTAAACAAAATACAGATACATTGTATTTTATGTGTATATTCAATAGATAAATAAATACAATGGAGTTTAATGTATTTATTTATAAATATGTTTCTTTCCAAAAACTACAAACCAATTTGATAATCTTAATTATTATAAAAGTTGTTGATAACCATTATCTGCTGGCATGGTGCAGTCATGAAGAAGGGAAAGCAAGATCTATCGGAAAATGGAAAGTTACTAATGAGTGAGAGCTAATTACAAGATTCTATCTGATTCTGATTTAGTCTCAGTTAAGCAGGATTCCATGAAGACATGGAGAACAGATTCAGGGAAGCCCTAGCAATACAATTAGAAAAACAGTATTCACCTTAAAAGAAAGAGATTGAACCTGCTTAATTTGTTTATCAAAAGAAGGTGAAAAAAAATATGACTGATCACCAGTAAAAGCCATGGATAGCCATAGGAAGCATAATGTGTTTCTAAGCTACTGGACAATATTAATTTCTTGCTCAGAAATGCTCTTCTTATTTTTTATGCATTTTTTCCCTTTCTTTGTGTGTCTGTTCCACATTTCACAATTTTTAAAGCAAAATTTATCCTTGAGCATAAAGTTAAGAAGTATTTCCCTCCTAAAACAGCTTCCTAAATCAGCTTTCACAAACTTCTTGAAAACTGGCTCTTCCATTTACCTGCCAAGGGCATGTAATGACAGGGCAAGGGGCAGTGGCTTTAAACTGAAAGAGCACAGGTTTAAATTAGATATTGGGAAGAAATTCTTTGTCGTGGCAGTGGTGAGACACTGGAACAGGTTGCCCAGAGAAGTTGTGGATGCCCTGTCCTCAGAAGTGTTCTTCAAGACTGGGTTGGATAGGTGTTTGTGAGCAAGCTGGTCTGGTGGAAGGTGTCCCTGCCCACAGCAGAGTCAGAACGGAATGATCTTTAAGGTGTCCCTTCCAACCCAAACCATTCTGTGATTCTGTGAAAATTGTTCCAGTGAGTCATACCAAGCTCATGAGCCACAAGATCAGCATTGTCAGTGCAGGAACACTTGGTCAGAGCTCTAGGTTACATTCCTGCCTCTCTCAGGTGCAGTCCCTGGAGAGCTTGGCACCTCTATGATGAGCCTAGAGAAAATAGATCCTCTGCACCATTCAGTGGTAGTGGTAGTGGTACCAAGTGTCTGCTGCCAAGAGAAACTGAACTGCTTTAACAGTGCTGTTACTCACAAGGCTTTTAGTCCCTTGCAAGAAGAATGGGGCAGCTTGCCCCTCTCTGAGATACCTTGAGTCTGTGAACTCAGGAAACCTGCCTACAATGGTGGCACAATAGTTCAGGTATTTTTTTTTCCTGGTCTCTTCATCAAAATGAATTTTGTTTGCTTTTTTGTGCTTTCTGTTGGAATTGTTTGACAATGACAGCCGGCAGCAAGTTTTTAAATGATGCATAGGATCTTAGGGGACAGAACTGGAGACTATAGCAAGTGAACCACATCACTGCAACAATCAATCCAGAGCCTTTGTGGTAGAGTTATGGCTTCTGAGAATCCAGGACACTAAAAAAGAGCAAATACTGACTCTTTAGCTGTGATTAGCATAATCTTGATCCCAAGATTCTAAACTCTGCTGAGGGGCAATGTATATTAGCTTAGACTGGATGCCACATAAACACTTGGAATAGGAAAGGAGTGAGCAGATGTTGGTCTATAAAACATCATGTAGCCATATCATTTGACTATATGCATGAATTTACTTCTAATCAAATTTTACAGATGACACCAGTTTGGGGGGAAATTAGTGAATACACTTGAGTACAGGCCACTCAGAAAGATGTAGACAGGATGGAAGAATGGTCCAACCTTGTGGAATTCAAGGACAAATGCAAAGTCTTGCTCCTGGAAGGGAAAAGCCACTGGCTCCTGTGCTGATCCTGCCTGGCTAATGGCAGCTCTGTGGAGAAGCAAGTGAGGAGCAAGATGAGCTGGAGCCAGCAGTGCCCTGGCACCAAAGAAGGCTGACAGATATTGTTCTGGGACAGAGCCAGGGACCAAAGGATTATTCCCTTGTACTCTGCACTTATTATATTACTGCCAGGCCCCGAATACAGGAGAAGCATTGACTATATCTGGATCAAGTTCATCAGAGGCACCACTTCGGTGGGGGCTGGAGCACTGGCTCTGTAAGGAAATGCTGGAGGAGTGGGATTGCTCAGCCTGAGCCAAGGTGGCTTCAGGAGACTGAACAGCTCCTGGTGCCCACAGGGAGGGATGACGGGGAGTCGGGTTCTTCACAGAAATGAAGAACTGGAAGATGGGAAGCAGCAGGTATACTTTGAAAGAATAAAAGTTTTAAACAGTGTCCTGGTTTGGGCTGGAATAGAGTTAATTTTTTTCACAGTAGCTGGTAGGAGCTGTGTTTTGGACTTGTGCTGGACTTGGACATCAGAGACATCTTCTCCTTACTGCTGAGCAGGGCTTGCACAGTGTCAGGGCCTTTTCTACCTCTCACCCCACCCCACCATCAAGAAGGCTGAGGGTGCATAAGGAGTTGGGAAGGGACACAGCCGGCATATCTGACTTCAACTGGCCAAAGGAATATTCCAGACCATATGGCATCATGTTCAGAAATAAAACTGTGAATGGAAGTTGGCAGGGAGGCAGCTGTTCAGGGACTTGACTGTGCATTAATCAGTGGGTGATGAACAACTCTTTTCATTTTCATTCATAATTTTTTTTGTGTGTGTGTGTTTTATTTTGCTCTCTCTTTGGTGTTTTGGTGTTCAGGTTTTTTCCTTACAATTAAAAAAAACAAAACAACTTTTTAAATACTGAACTGGTTTTATCTGGACACACTAGTTTCTTTCTCACTTTTACCCTTCAGATTCTTTCCTCCATCCCACTGTGGGGGAGTGAGCAAGCCACCGTGTAATGCTTTATTTTTGCTGTCTGAGGTTAAACCACAACAACTGGATAGAAGTTTGTCCCTATCATGACACCCAAGCAGAGGCAAGGGTTTTCCAGAGAGGTGATGTGTCATCCTATTCTTTTCTGTTCTTTTAGCCTTCTGATTGTTTACATACTTAGGAGTCAGATTCTCACACATTTTCTATAAACAATACTATTGTTTACATTCCTCCAGTTAGGAGGGACAATTGATAGACACCTTTTCAGACCAGTGGAATTGAAGAGGTTGAACCTCTATCTTCCAATGTGGTCCATTTCTGTGAAATGTATATAAGGTGAAATCAAAAAAGTAAACTCCTCTTTCCCTCCTCTCGCTCTGGCTCGGTCATCTCTGTTGCATCTCATCGTGGCGTTCCTGCGTCAGTGATGCACTCTCCATCTTTGAGGGTTTTCAAGCCTGGACTGGATGAAGCCCTTATCAGCCTGGTCTGACCTCAGAGCTGACTCTGCTGGAGGAGAAAGTTGGACCAGAGGCCTCCTGTGGTCCCCTCTGCTTATATTGCAGTCCTGTGATTCCATGATCCTTCGAATCCATCCTCTTGATAAATGTGTCCCTCCAGTCCATTAAAATTCTGGGAAGACATCACAGCAACAGCTCCACTTCTATCCTGGAAGCATCTGGAAGAGGTGCAGAGCCACCTCTTTCTGTACCTTACCTTGTACTTGCCCAAGGTCCAATCTCAGCACTGCAGCTGCACTTCAGCTAGTTGGCTGAAACAGATTTCAGNTCCCATACAAATGAAAGCTACCCAAAAAAACCAACCAACCAACAAAAAAACCAAAAAAAAAAAACCAAAAAAAAAAAACCAAACAAAAACTCGAGCAAATAAATGAGCAAAATACTGCACCTTTATCTTACTTTCATATATGCAAACAGCTAAAAAATGATTGATGAGAGTCCCTTTATCTCTCCATTAAGAGGCTTGTCTGCCTTGGAGACACATGTAGGTACATTTCCATTAGATACTCCAGAAGATAATGGAAAACCCACTTGTGAACAGTATGTGAGTTTACATTTCTACCTCATTCTGTTCTCAGTTTGTCTCATGCATAGTTTGGATCATGGCTAAGGAGTTTTATTCCCAGACCAAATGCATTTTTCATAGTTTTTTATGAAACTAGAATCTTCATTTCTTTAAACTCATAGTTTAAGTATTTTTGATTTTAAAAAAATCCAGAATGCATGAAAAGAACCATTGAATTATATAAGTGTAGACTGACATTTCTTTAATTCCACAAAACTAATGCTACAGGAATAGGTAAAAATTTGTGACATTACTGCCAGAGGAAGGATGAAAGCATGCCCCTCAAACTGAGATGAAGAAACTCTTGTGTTGGGACTGTGTATCACTGAAAGGACTGAAGATTATATCTGCACAATGAATATAGGCACTAATTACTCAGAAAACAGAATTTTCATGCTATATGTTTTTAAAATATAGGCAGGTGCTCATGTTTGCACCAGCACTGGCATTGAGTAATTGTCATAGAATTATAGATAGGATCATAGTGATAGAAAGCAAATTGTGCCCTGGGCTGCACCAGAAGAAATGTGGCCAGCAGTTCAAGGGAGATGATGCCACATCCACCAAGTTTTTGAAGACTTCTAGGGAAGGTGACTTCACCACATCTCTGGCCAGTCTCTTTCAATGCACAACCACCCTTTCAGTGAAGAAATTTTTCCTAATATCCAAACTAAACCTTCCGTGACACAACTTGAGGCCACTTATTCTCATCCTGTCACTTGTTACTTCGGAGATCAACCCCTGACTACAGCCTCCTTTCAGGCAGCTGTAGAGAGGGACAAGATTCCCCCATGAGCCTCCTTTTCTCCAGGCTAAGTAACCCTCAGCTGCTCCTCACGGGAACTATGTTCCAGACACCGCACCAATTTTGCTGCCTTGCTTTGGGCACACTCCAGCACCTCACCGTCTTGCAGTCAAAGCGCTGTTTCATTTCTTCTTGTTCATTTGCACTTGTGTCCCCTTTTTCGCTTCCAGTCGGCTTCCCCGGTGAGCGCAGCTTTGCTGTGGGTGTCCGGGAGCAGAGGATCCGAGTGCTGGGCCCTCCATTGCCACCACGAGAGGTCCCCCCAGCCCCGCCGGCCGGGGCTGCGCCCGGAGCCGGGCGCGGCGACACTGACAGGAGCCGCCAGCATCCTCAGAAAGCCACTTCGTCAGACTTGGGCCCCTAAAATGAAGTACCTGGCTACGAAATTTACTTATGGAGCTTTCCACACCCCAGCCCCCCCGCAATGGATATATCTGTATTGGGAGTAAGAACGGGAATAGTGAGATCCAGCAGAGAGCAGTCTGCTCATAGTTTATCCACCTAAGCGTGTAATGTTTGCGGTTCTCTTACCCAAGAAAGTATTTAAAATAATGGTATGTGCAAATTCCTGCCTCGTAGTCTCATCTTTGCACTTTGGTGTGCCTGTGTTTGAAAGACTGGAGTTACATGTGTTGGTCTTTCAATAGAAAATGTTAGAAAAAAGAACAAAACAAAATAATAAAACCAGAACTAGGAAGGGGAAAAAGACATTGACTAAATATTAAGAAGAATTTAGAAAAATATTCTGTCTCTGGTGAGCCCTGAAATAAGCCCAATTATGGTTTCTTCTCTCCAAAGCTACTTTTAAAATTATAATGAGTGTGCAAACAGTTTGCAGCCAAGCATGGGCCCCTAGCAAGTGGATGTGCATTAAACTTTTTCACACAGCACTTGTCACTGAATCATATTTGGAGCTGCATTTTGGTAGGCATGAAGATGACTTCAGGCAAGGGTGTGCTCCAGCTGAATTATAAATATGAATAAAGGTCCATGGTAGTGAAAGTGACACATACTTCTGCAATATTCATCAACATGAAAGGCGGGTGCAGGCAGCAGCAAATTAGCCATCCTGTTAGGTTTGGTTAATGCTGTATCTCAATGGTTGTCACTCATTTTTAAAAAAATTAATTTAAAATTATGTGAGGGACCAACTTGTTGCAAATTAATTGCTACTGAAAAAGGTAATAGGCAAGGAACAGATTGGCCTAGTAGTACAATTAGAAAGAACCAGGAGCTAAGTTTGGTGAGGTTGTTCCCTAGCTTTAATCCAACAAAGCATGCATTTAATTTTAAGTTTGTAAGCAATTCACTGACATCAGTATGATTATTCTAATGTTTGAAGCTATGCACCTGTAAAAATGCCATACAGGATTGGACCTCTCCCTTCAATACCTTCGGAGTGTTCACACAATAGTGCTCTTTGTAGTGTCTGAAAATCTGGTTCTTCAGCTTCCTTTGCCTGCAGTGATACTGCCTTATATGAGAAACAGGTCATTTTGGGCCCAGTCCTGCCATGAGCTCCCCTCAGGCAGATGTCAAAGCCATGAAGAGTTTCTAGAGCCCAAACCTCTTAAAGCCTGTTTGCAGTAACTACAGTGATGAATCCAGGTGCCTGTTGCTTTCCTTCCCCATCAAACTGAGTCTGGAAATATGGCAAAATGACTTCAGGTATTTCAAGATCGTGGTGAATCAGGGCAACAGCTTTAGCTTGCATAAAAATTAGGAAGAGCCTTATCTTGACAAAATGCTCTGTTCACTTGGAGGTCACTATAAGAATACAGTCCAGTAGACTTAAATGTTTGTTTCCCTAAGCTCCCTAAAACTCTTGCTTAATTCCCAGATAACAAGTGTTCGGTAACAGCGGTGTTACCAAGCGAAACTGGGGAATGAGGCTGTGCTGGAATGTGCCATGCCTCAGTAGCAAACCTCAGAGAGGTACTGCAACACACAAAGCACAGTGCATGTGTTTGCATGCACTGGTCCTCAATACTTCAGCTTTAGCACTGGATGACCCAGGGGGAAATTAAGTAACCTTGCCACAGGCTGATTAGAAGGGGAAAATGTTATCCTGTCATTAAAGAGTGACTATAGAGAGGAATAAATTTCCAATCCAAAGACATGAGCTGAAAGAATTTGAATTACTTTCTGATGCTAAGTATATCAGGCATTTGGACAGTGGCCATTGCTGCAAAGCTCCTGTGTGGTGAGCCAGGAGTCAAGTTCACCCCGGAGGAGTGGGTGAGGAGTGTCCTTCCCAAAAGGCACCGGCACACTGGTCGCATGGACTTGTGTTGGAGCTCAGTCACACAGTGAGTTAGAAGCTTTACAACATGCCAGACAGATGCCTTAGCTGAAGGATATCAAGGAAAAATATTTGTGTGCATGTGTATTCCTACAGGCATTATATTCCAGTCAGAGAAAATGGAATCTGATCCTTAAAAGGAGCTGCTGCAGAAATTAGAGCACAAATTTCAGAAGCAGTTACCTTGAGTCTGCCAACTTTGTACTTCAACAATTTAATGTTCTGAAATTTGTGTTCAGTGGATATTTCTAATGTGAATGGCAAGTGCAAAAGTGAGTTTATATACAAACACAGACCAGTGTTTTGAAACCTAGTGTCTTCTAAAAATCTTAGCAATTGTGTAGAAAGAACTTGAACAAACCCATATGTTTGCATCAGCTTTGAAGAAAGAAAACATATTAAAACCTTCTTCTTAGGGCACAAATTTCTACATGTTACATGTTTTCTTTTTTCTTTTCATATCTCAGTTTCTTACTTTAAAATGGTTGGTTGCAGAATTACCACAGAAATTGGGGAAACTATATCATATAAAGTGTATATATCAGCAAAAATTCATGCATGGCAGCACATGAAATATATGAATAAATAGAGAGGGCATGAGTAAAGTCTCAGTAGCAGAGTGTATGCTACAAAATTATCACCGCTGCAGTTGCTCTTGGGTGTTGTTTTCCCCCCATCACTTCATTTTCTCTTTTTTTTTTTTTTTCCCTTCTCTTCCATAACATGGACACAGTAGTTCCAAGATGCAGTTGCTGTCATGGGGTGCAGAAGGTGCCTTCAGTCTTTCTTTTCCCCTTCTGCACAACTTTGACTTTACATTAGCAAGTGACCCTCCTGCTGCTTTATGAGCTGAAGTGTAGGACTGACTTCTCCAAAACAGACAGTTGTAGAAATGCCCCATTATCTGCAAAAACCCCCAAGTCCCTGAATATGTTTTTTCATGTCATTGATATTAATTCAAATCTCATCACTGCAGTACAAATTACAGCTGAATTTGGCCTTTGCTGGCTTTGAAGCAATAAGGAAAAACATGTGTGTAATCATTAACATCTGTGAATTTACACATTTTGAGGCGCGTTTTTAAATTAAACTAATGTGCTCTCTGAAGATCTTATTAGTTGAGTAGATATAAATCCTACAGCTATATTGAAGTCTGAGGTGCAAATAACAGTAAAGCTTTGTCTTTAAATTCTCACAAGAGTTTTCATAAAATATTCTGCATTGGGAAGTGGCTTTATCAGAAAAACTTTCAGAAAAACCTAGAGACCATTGTGCTGAGAGCAGGACAGATCAGAAATACATACACAAAGACAGTGTTTTTAGGAGGAGGTAATAAAGACCATATTTGGATAATATAGACCATATTACCTCTATTCTTATATTTCATCTTGCTTATGTCCTTAAATGGTCACTGCTACTGTAGCACTAGACACTGCCCAGAGGCAGGACTCTGAGTTTGAAGTGCCCCTTCATTTTTTTTCTTTAATACATTCAAAAAGGTTTAACACATCTAGGAGTTCACCACTAACCCAGTAACTGTGACGTAGCAGACATTTTATCTTTAAAATAATCATTGAAAATGCCTTATCAATCTGCTCTGTGCCTCTGCTCATTGAAAAGTGGGGCTGCACAGAAGTGCTGTTCTTAGAATCCAGAAAATGGCTCCGGGCAATAGTGGAAATATTCCAACCATTTCCCCATCATCCGATTTAAAACTGTATTCGCACACTGAGAACCATTTAAACATTTTAATCCTGTTAAATGTTTGGACCCATAGAGGAGGAATTTGTACCTGTGCACTGGAGTTAACTTGGTAAAGTTTAGAGGGCTTGGGGGTTTTTTTTGTGGCTCTGCCTGAAGCACAGTTAGTTGCCAGGGTGCTTCATCATCTGCATCCAGCTCCCTGACTGGCCAGGCCAGGCATCTCTTGGAGATCTCTCTAGCTTTAGCCTGGCTCATATCCCCAGATGTCCTTCCTATGAAATCCAGGTATCTGAGGTGGGATGGCTGGCATACACATGAGTTCACCCCAAAATGTGATCCAGACATGGCCTTTGTGCACATTCTGAGTCAAAAACTCAGATGGTTCCCAGGTTATGGTGTCTAGACATGGGCTTAATGCTTCTGGGACAATAATTTACGTTTTCTGCACATAGGTTTCATCTGCATAGTGGAGGTAAAATGGTGCTGTCTGTGCTGCTTGCTGTCGGGGTTAAGAACTGTCTCCTGAGTTCCTTGTTGAGAGTTGAGACATATACAATCTAATTTCTGCTTAGATCTCTAGCTAGTATTATAATTAACACATGCACAATAATTTGTTGTAAAGTGTTAGGGCATCTATATAGAGCATATCATACTCCATACTATGAGAAATCAAAAGGGCAGATTAAATTGAAGTTTGACCTTACAAGGATGTGAATTGTGTGCTTCTCTGCTGCAACATGACTGTGGTAGTGCCACATACCACATAAATGCAGAATGCTTATTAAAAAAAGTATGTCACACCACCTGTTCTCATCCAGCTTTTCTTTTTTTAACTAAAGCAACTGCAAGTGAAACACAGACTTTCAAGCCAAAGTAACATTTCAGCCAGCATCCAATTTCAAAGGGCTCATATTAAAATTGTATGAAGAGAAATCCAACAGGAATAACTCTGAGAATTCAAAAGCACAAAAACTGGCAGTTTCAAATTCCATTCTGGAAGATGACCTATTTTTAGAGACAAATGAAAAGTTCTGCTTCACTTTAAAACCGTTCTATTTCTGGAGCTCCAGCCAGCTGCCTTCTCAATAAAAATGAGTAGTAATAATAATAACTACAACATATGAACATTGGCCTTCTCACAAGGGCTTGCAACTTTAAAAAAAAATTGCTGACTGTTGCTGCAGCGATTGCATCCATGACCGCCCTCACCATAAGTGAGGTAACTTAAACTTTTGGCAGCAAATTTTTCAAGAAATTATTCTAGGTAAATGCTTGCAATGCAAGCTGTCAGGAAAAGTGTGCATCTGGACACCTGTTTTTCATTTATAACATTGGATTAAGTTCATCTCATCCTGAAGGCAGGAAAAGCATACTCTGAATCCATCTGTGAAAAACTGAATAAATGATAACTTATGCAAGAATGCAGAAATTCCCTTTCAACTAGAAGTAAACAAAATGGGTCACTGGTAATTTAATTATTGATCAACTTGGCCTGCCACCCATTCCACAATGCTAACTGATGTTTATGCATTTAGACAACACATCTCAGCACACTTTTGAATGCAGGGGCCCTGACCATTTGAACAGGAAGTTACCTCCCAGTTAATATATGAATACTGTTTTTAAAGCTCAGTACTTTCTGGGCCAGGAGGAAAAAGAACAAAAAATGGTGAATTGTAGTTCTGTAAAAAGGACTCTGTGACTATCTAAAATCTTTTCTATCAAAAATTTCCTAACCAAACTCCTTTGGTTAGAAGGAGTGTGGAGCCAGCTCCTTGGCCCCATGGTCAGAAGGGTTTTACTGCAGCTGAAGCAATGATACACATATAAAACAAGATGCAAGTACAGGGGCCAGGCTGCCACACATATGTGTGCATCACACACTCGTATATACACACAAAGGTGTGTGACAATTTTGCATCCTTCTCTATATGAATATGCCATAGCTGTGGCCTTCAGCTAACATGCAGCACCCATATTATACTGATGTCCCTAATTCATGGCTGATGAATGTGCCTTCAACCAGTAATTTTGGCAAAATAAGTACATACACATATAAATACTTCCAAACTAATATCACTTTTGCCCAAAAGTGTAGTAAATTACATTCTTACACAGTGAAGAAGTAGAATATCTCAATTGCTACATCACTCAAATGATTTTTTCAACAGAGGGTTACAACTCTCAAGCAAAAAGTCATTGTTGTGAAAGATGACACAATTGTCTCAACAAAAAAAAATTAAGGCAAATCCGTCTTTATGCAATTAAATACATATTTCCTTAAGCAGTTGCACTTGTGAAGAAGACATTAATTCTGTTTCTACACAGAAATAGTCTGAAATAAACAAGAAGGATTGAATCCGAAATTAACTCTGTCTCAGTTGAAATCAGGACAGCCTCTGTTTCAGAGTATTTGCACCCAAACTAGTCCTTTTTTTCCTCACTATTTCCTGTTCTGTTAGTTGCCAGTACAACAACTAACTCATTTTCATTACAGAAATCTAAACTGTGAAACAAGACAAAAATACTATGCAAATAGAAGCATTTGTATCATGACCTTAAGGGCATTGGCTGATTTTAGATTGGAGTTTTATCTTGCACATCATGTCATCTAGTGTAAAATTTGAATGTAAATATGAGTGAAGACATTTAGGTAAGCAATACCAAAGCAACTTCAGCAGCATCTGCAGTATCTTGGTTTTGCAAAACAGCTGCATATAAGGCCACTCTTTACTTTCTTTCTTTATTCATTATATCCTAAAGTTACCTAGGCTTACCCATTTTGAGGTGCTTGTTCCAATTCCTTTTTTGGGATTGCATCAAGGTGAGAAGCCAAACACAGCTTCTGACAAGAATAATTCAGCAAAACTGTTCTCAGAGAGAGACCCTTATATGGGTTCATTATTCCGTCCTAGGCAAAATTTGCAGCTGTTAGGTGCTGACTGAAAACCTTCCAAATTTTTGCTTTTTGTTGTGGATCTTTAGATATAGCTTTGTATATATGTCTGCCCAACATGTCTTGACAACTACTTGATCTCATATTATCTGATAAGAAAATGTAGAATAATTTACTGTTATTAATTATAAACTCCCTAACGTGCTACTTTGCAAATGCAGAAGAAGCAAAGTGTACTCACATAAAATGAGCAACATATGAGTATGCCCTGACAAGTTTTGCCTTTATTCCCAGCAAAACCTATTTTCCTTATGACTTCACTGCAGCTGGTTCTGGGGAAGGAAAGATAAAAGGGTGCTGGGCTCTGCTGTACATGCTCTGCTCAGCCATAGGCACTTTCTGAGCTCCCTCAAACAGTGCAGGCAACCCAGCTGTCGAGATGCTGAAGGCACTCTGCCTCCTGGTGTCACTCTTCCCAGCACCCAAAGGGCTGGGAGCATCCTGGTCTAGAATACAGCTGTAATAATAAAAGGGATGGAATAAAATTTAAAATTAATGTAGCTATGTAAAAAAATCAAAAGAAAACCAAGTTTGCCACTCTTTCTACAGCTACACAGAGGCTTGCAGGCATGTTGCTGTATTTTGCTACCAATGGTTGCAGATGCCAAACCCACCTCCCAAGCTTGGCAGACCTTCAAGGCATCTGTATTAACAGAGTCCTGAGTTAAAGGGAATAATTTTTTCTGAGAAGTATTAAATATCCATACTACAGTAGCATGTTTTCATGGATATCAGTCCTGAGCTGGCCCTTGTCTGGCAGGTTCAAAATGCAAGTGCCCAGGCCTGCCCATACAGACACAGCACAAAGGTCTGTATTTTTCTGCTCTCCATATGTATTTTCTTTCTGCTCTCCATATGTATATATCCATGCAGATACATTCCTTCCCAGTCCCTCAGAACTATTTTTCCAATGAATTTAACATCACTAGCTCTAAGATAAAGCCTTTGCTTTTTTCTTTTCATTAAACCAAATTCTCTCATGATGAATATGGATATAAACCTGCAAACCATTATTTCTTTCTCTAGTCTTTATGGACGAAATTCAGCTCTGTATATATCATCTTATCCTAGATGAAAAGATTGCAGAAAAAGGGACTGCAGGATTTTCTATCCAAACTAGCTCAAACTCTTAGGAGAAAGGTCTCAGCTCCACTGCATAGTTGCTGCATAGTGCTACAGCCTCCAGCAGTGACTTTGGGGGTGTGCTGCTGTGAAGTCAGGGATCCCCACAGCTATGCCTGGCAGAAAGACTTGAAGGTCTAAGTCTGCAAATGCTAAACCACAGGCTACTCCCTCCTAAATGCTGTGCTGCACCTCTATCTAATACTGCTGCAGGAATATTTGTAATCCATCTGTTCCTGGCACATTATTCCTTAGATTTCAGTAACAGCGCTCACAGGAGCCTGTGAGCCTACAAAACAAAACAAAAAACCCCAAAAACCACCAACTCATCAGGAGCTTTTATGATCTAATATTTCAATCTCTTCATGGATTAAGCTAACTAAATGGAAGTAAAAGATGTTTTTGCTGCAATTCCAGTTCAGCTATGAGGTTCCTGCAATTTAGCATGAAGGAAGTTTATCAAATCCCCTGTTAATACACTACAGTACTGAGTCCAAAGCTAAGACTGATGGAATGAAATAGCTTTTGATTATGGAACAGATTTTAAAATGTAAAGTGACTAATTCTTTGCCTTGAGATTGTATCTGAACATTTTTTACAGATATAAATCCCTCTGAACTTTAAAACTTTACAATAACATAATTGATTTTAATCTTTCCTAAGCACTTATCTGATAAATGAAACTAGATACTTTGTATTGTGATTCAGGCCTCAGGCTTTAAAATTTGTAGATACAGTTACTGTGAAAAATAAAGTGTAAATTCAAAAAATATATCTCTAATGACAGTGTTATATTTGTCACTTTGTGGTTTTAATACTGTGATTAATATACAGCCCCTGTGCATGATATAAAAGGAGTCCAGAATTGTGAGATCTTTTGTCCATTGTAGCACAAACCAATATTAATAACTGACTTCACTGAAACATATTGTCAAGAACACTAACTCAGCTATGCAGGTGTGCTTATAATACAGGATTTACAAGACAATATTTAGGATCTTCAGCACTTCTGCCATTACTGTCATTTTAATGCAATGTCAAACTCCACAGACAAGTTAAAGCTTGGAGCACTGCTGTGGTGTGAGGCCACATGAACTTCTAGGTGATGGGTCAAAAATCAAATTCGTAACCAAAATTAGATACTGAATTGTCCACACTACCTGGTGCAGTCTGCAGCATTTACAAATGGGATATTTATGGGAGAGCACACTGACTGTGTAGCCAAATGCATGAACCAGTAGAAAACAGGGACAGAAGCATAGGTCCCAGTGTCTTCCTGTGGGCCTGAGGGTACAGCACCCTGCTGCCAGATATGCTTGCAGCCAGCTCCAACCAAAAACATGTATGGGTGCCTTTTGATTAAAAAGTAGTTGTTAAAACTGCATAAGAATTTTGGATAATCCCATCTTGCAAGCAAATGGATCAAAAGATGAATTGGTTGTATACATCCAGACTCACTGTTTCATCTACTATCAGTGAAGCAGAGAAGGACACTTTGGGAAACTGCTTGCAGATTTCAGATAGTCTACCTAAATTTAGCCTGCTTAGACTTGTCCTCACCAGAGAACAACCTCATGAGATCCTCTACAATGTCAGGGCTGGCTATGGTGAGGGCAGAAGTGGAGTGGCTGGAAAGCAAGAGGCTCAGCCCTTTCATCAGTCTTTATGCAGTGGAAGAATATAAGGAGTTTTCACTAAATACAGCTGCTCCACTCATCCAGAAATTGTGAAGGCAGTTGGGGCAGTCAGGTGAATCCCTCCAGGCTCACTTGGCCAATGCTGGCACAAGGAGATGTAATTTCGATCTCACAGGTCAGCAGAGGTGAAGTAGTGAATTGATGTCTCTCCTGCTTTTAGGGCAGGAAAATCATAAATTATGAACTTAATGTAATGTGTACAAAAAGCTAGCCCAGGTATCTTCACATGATTTTCATATTATAGACCTTAAATTTGTGCCTTGATACTGACTGAAAATGCATGCTTCATAAGAAAGCAATGGGAGCCAAACCTAGAAAATAAACCAAAACATTTTCTGTTTGTTTTCTCCATGTTTCTCTTTTTTTCCTAAATTACTCACTTTATGGCTACACCACCAGGTACCAGTCAAGAATGGGATGAAAGGATACAAAAATAAAGCTGCACTTTGTGCATTTGAGAACCCAGACCCACTCTAACATGAGATGTTGTATTCTGACTACAAAGCTTCTCACAGGGTTTAGGACACAGAAAATAAACAGCAGCAAGCGCAAACACTACAAAGACTAATTTTAGCCCTTAGCCTCTTATTTCACTGTTTTGAACTGGAACAGAAACCACAGGGAAAAAAAAAATCCTGAGAGCTAAATCTCCATCCTGGATACATGGATATTTCCCATGTTATATGACACTCTCCAACCTGTCATGCTCTGTTGTCACTCAAAACCATTTGAACTTTCTAACAAGGTGGTGAAAAGGAGCTGAATATTTTCCCAGACAGGTGTTTTATTGAAGATACATTTTATTGAGGATGATCATTTTAAGGATACATAAAATAGTGCAGAAAAATAGCCTTCTTTTACACCTGGAAAAAAAATCATTTGCTAGAAGGTGTTAGAATGTCATAAATTACTTTAACCAAAATCAGGCTGACCATTTACAGGAACAAAACACATGCCACAGAATTCTTGATAATTTCATAGCTATTATGAATATGTTAGAAATAATATTGTAGGACAAACTGTGTGAAACCTAGAAAAAACTCAGGTTGGGGAAGAATAAACTAGATGCAGATTTCTCTAGGAAATATGCAGTGCTTAAATTCTGAAGGGAAATCAATTTCTGATTTTTACAATGTTCACGTATTTTCATCGTGCTTTTGGGAAATTGCCCCAAACTATATATTCAATGATTAGATTTATATAATATGAGTGACTGAAGAAGGTAAATTCAGTATGTCTTGGTGAATTAATGCAGATGTAAGTCCTGTCACCATGTATAAAAACTTAAGAAAGATGTAACTAATAAATAATCTGTGAAATATAGTGAGAAAAATACAAGGTGTAATGAAAAATATAATTAATGTTAACTTCATGTCTGCAGTCCAGGTAAGAAAACATAATCCTTCTTAAGAGTTTAGCAATGCATCTATAAAACACTCAGTCCTGAAGCCCTGAAGTAGAAGAAACTTGGCATCTGTGCCAGCATCTGCTGAATCAAAGTTCACACTGAAATGAGGTTTCCCTCTTTCAAATTTTCAGTTTTCTTTGTTTCTTTCAGCCCTCCTTTCCCCTGCACCCACCACCACACAGCCTCTTTTCTCCTTATTTGTTGCCAGAATGCAGAAAAGCTCTTTAAGCATTTTTCCCAGCCCCATCTGAGGAAAAACATCAAACTAAGTGAGATGCAAATAAAAATGCCATCTGTTTTCACATGTTTTAAAGTGCCTGACTTTTTTTGTTCACAATTTTTTAAGTTATTTTATTTTAAAACCTCAGACTTTAAATGATACCTTTATTATGCCAGGAAAACTAGGAAAAGAGCAAAGGATGAAGAAAACAGGGTTTTAAATTAACATTTTCTTTTTCCCTGACAAGCTTTAACAGAAGCAGCTTCAAAATAGTTAATTAGCTGTATGATCTTTAACCCTTTGGATGCCAGCTTTAATCTACCTTTTCAGAAGGAGTCGACATGATTTGTGCTCTTGTCCTACTTGCCTCCCAAGTAAAGCTTTGGGATAAGTGCATCCTCCTCTCCTTGGCTGACCACCAAAATTAAAGCTCTGTGCCCTCTGTGTTTTGCTGCTAGTTACACTGCTGTCCCAGAAGAACAACTGAGAGAAGTTATGATCACTGAGTCACTGGAACTCATGTGTCCCAAAATGCCATCTTTGTGGAAAAACAAATTGCTGAGATACTAACTGCAGGCACAGCTGGACACTCTGATAAATAAATATAAAAATTACAAAAACCAAGAAACAACAACAACAACAACAACAACAACAACAAAAAAAACCAAACAAACAAACAAACAAACACAAAACAAACAAAGAAAGAAAACCCACCCAAGGTTTTGTGGGTTGTGTCTGTAACATTCCCTGCAGTACAATCTTGAGATTATGTGTATTTGTAAGTGTATAAAACTAGGCTGAACAATGATCACAGTTGGTGGAGAGGAGATACAGGTGCAGAAAACAAATATCAGCCACTTTTCCAGTCCCTTTATCCCAGGCTTCTTGATAGCCAAAATAACCCCCAGTATCTCATGTGAGTAAGTCTAATTCTACAGAGTTAAAGCAAAACCACAATGAGAGGTGCTACTCAGGCTGCTCCACATCCTTGGGATCCCTGTCTCAATGGGCACACATTTCCTCATGCGGTGAAGGTCCCCTGACAGTTTTTTCTTTTTAGCACCATGTGCAGCCTGCTAACACACAAAGGCTGAAGTAAAGACTGAAGGAATTGACCTGATTTGGGTGTACGTCACTCAGGCTCCCATCTGATTTCTTTAGGAGAAGGAAACTGCAGGTGCCTCGAGGCAGAGCAGGGCTGGGGCACAAAGAAGAAAGTAGCAGTGACAAGCAGCCACAAGCCTCCCCAGGTGCCACCTCCTTGCCAAGATGCCAGGAGCCACAGGCTGCTCTCAGAGCTCCAGCCACTGCTGCTGCATGGGACTCTCATGGCAAAAAAAGAAAAGCCACCGTCCCTTAGTGAAGAGGCATCCTGGTCATCTCCCGGGGCTATGCTTCCTGCTGCTGTGGGGTGTAACCCGCAGGGCTGCCTGTCATGCAGAGACATAATTTGCTCTTCTTTCAAAGCAGAAGTGCCTTTGATCCACAGCCTGGATTAAAATTCAACTTTGAAGGTCTTCTGAGTGGTGCTACATTTAAAACTTTCCTATAAATTAATTTCAAGACTCAACAATTATCTTAGAAAAAGTATTTCCAAGCTCCACAGCTGTGTTGCTGTGACCTTTTTTCACAGAAGCTTGGGTTTGAGTAAGATATCCTTTAACTCCAAATATAGCATCCCCTAACCCACATTCTACCTTGGGACACGCCAGGTAGGTCCCAAGATAAAAGCTTATTTGAGTTATTTCCCCAGATAAATGCAGCCCCCTCAGAAGAAGTGGGGTGAGTCCCAGCACACAAGCCTAGGTAAGAGGTGGGCTAATCCCGGTCCTCCGTGGGCATCAAATATAGCCCAGCATCCTACACACATCTTTCACAGACAAGGAAATATCCAATTGTATATCTTTTGCACCACTTTGGGGTACTGCTTTTGGGGGTGTTTTTGGCAGCCTGTTTGGTTAAAGACACTCTAAAACCAGATTGGGTGCCTGATTCTGTTACTGTGCTAACACTGTATATCCTTGTTGGCTGAAAACTGCTACGTTAATGGCAATCGCTGGGAAGCAACCTGCCAAATTAGAATAAGGTCATTGCAATTTACACCCAATAAAGAGGAAAAAAGTATTAAAATACATCCCCAGGAAAACACATCATTAAGTGGATGGCACAACAGATAATTCCAGGGTTGCATAACCTTACAATCTAGCCAAGTACATACACACTAAAAAATATTTGCTGATCATCTAAGGAACTGCTCAGGAATTTTAGCAGCTTTTTAAAGCATGTTACTGTTATCTGATAGTCCTCTGTAAACAGTATTTGAAATACTTTATACACATCAGTGACTTGTGCTGAGCAAAAGATCACTTCTGCTCCAAAATACATCATTTAGTATTTTATGTGTTTCAACACTAGTGCAACAAATTTTCACTTTGCTCAGACAGGAACTGTGACTCAGATTAATATGCTGATTTCTTCCCCATTGCCCCATATCATAAATAATCTCTGACCATGCTATCTTCTTGTGTCTTCCATGTCGATTTATCCTCTTCCTTCCACTCCTTTCATACAAACATGTAGGAAAATGTTGGAAAAGATGAAAGTTTGACAAGAAAGTGTCACAGATATGTATGCTTGGCAGAAAGCTCTCTGAATGTGGAACCTGAAAGTGGAATGGAGATGGAAGCAAGTTTCGATATAGAAGAATAAAAAATGTTGAAGTTAGGGATTGCTGAGTTAGTTGTTTCTGGACAAAGGTTAAGATGAGTTGGAAGGAAAGTTTATGGTTAAGAACAAAGGATAAGTCATCTACAAACAAAAACATGTTTTTACCAAGTAGAAAAAAGGTCTAAGAATTTTCCACTGCAAGAAAACAGAAAAACAA
>WEIU01014007.1:48675-62465 GCA_013389925.1 Aegithalos caudatus | reverse complement strand
AAAAAAAAAAAAGGAAAAAAGGAGAAAAAGGAAAAAAGCAAAAAGGGAAAAAAAATATTTTTCAGGGTTTGGGTTTTCGGGCTTGAGGCTTCAGGCTTGCCTATAAGCTGATGCTGACAGCTATAGGCCTGGCTCTGTCACCCACGACCCAGGACTGCTGTAACATCATCTACGCAATAAACAGCATTTTGGAAAGAGCCTCCTGTTGCCTTGCGTCTCACATGTCTGGCTCTTACAGGAAAACATGTTGGGTGGTCTGGGTTTTGGTTTTTTGGGGTTGTTTTTTGGGTTGGAGGGGGTGTGTTTGTTTGTTTGTTTTATTTGGTGTGTTTTTTGGTTTGTTTTTTTTCCAGAACATAAATACATTTTACTGTTTTCCATTTTCATGCTACTTGTTTGTCTTTTTTTTATTACCCTGGTTCCTTTTACATCTTTAACTGTTTGTCTTCCAAAATCCCTATCCATCTTCCCATCATGCTCCCTCTCTGAGGCTACCTTTCTTCCAAAATAGTTTGTGATGCTCAATTTGTTTCGTATTATAGCTCATTCTCCCCATTCTACATATACAAAGTGGGATTTGTTAGATTAATATTTAACCAGGCCAGAAAGGACTGAGATCATCAGCCTAATTCTCTGAATAGTACTGGCTGCAGGACTGCCTTGAATTCACTTCCCTCTCAACTGGAGGAGACCTCTAGACACACATATGAACTTGATTTAAATGATTCCAGGGATGGTAAATCCACCACAACCGTGATAAACTGTTCCAGAGTTTAATTAACCTCTCTATTAAAAATGTGTGCTTTATTGGTAGTTTACATTTATCTCTTCATTTTGCACCAACTGGAGGCTATTAAGGCCTAGTTTGTTTTAGAGTTCAAAAAGCCTTTTCATATTGAATTTCTGGTTTTGATATATGTACTTAAGCATTCACTGAGTGTCACCCCAAGGCAAGTTTTTGAGGACTCCGGTCATTACTACAGCCCTTCACTTTCTTGACATGGAGACGTAAGACCCTGGGACTACATTTTTTCCTCTAAGTTCTCTGACCATATAAAACCACAAACAATATTTCAAGTTGAATTTTCAGTCTATATTCCACTGTTTTCACATCCAAAAAAAAGAAAGCTTATTTTTCAACAAAGCATAAGGTTCTGATGACAATTGTCTCGAAAATTTCCTGCACAGGAGACTGAGACAGGGAGACAAACATCACAGCCAACATTTATGAACTGAAATGTTACTACTGGTAGCATCAAGCTGTTCTTATCAATGGCAGGTAATGTTACTTTCAAGTACTGAGACGCAGATGATCCTGCATTTACAGTCTGTCTTTGTCATAATTTGCTTCTTCCCCAAGCATCTCAATATAAGGGCACTGAGAATCATTTTACATTATCTTTCACACAGATCATCTTGACAGGCATATTAAAATATGTAAGTATGTTTCAGTATTTAAAGAGAATCTTTTGGTTTTAAATGTTCTTCTCTCCTCCAAAAAAACTTGAAGTGAGCTTTACATATTCTGAGACCATTACAGATGTTTAATCACCATATATCTTCATCTACTAAAATAATCATGGGTGGAAAATAAATCATATTTTTCTACAGCTCCTTGGAGCTTCTAGAAACTTTGACATTTGAAATATATCAAAACAGTTTTTAAACAGTATATCATTGGTTTCTGAACTGAAAAATATCACTCATAATGTTCTCTGTAGAATATTTTAGATTTTATTCTTTCATAGTTGTACATCAAAGCAATATCAAATTTAGAAACACGAACATAAATATCCCTGTCAGTAACTTCCTGCTACTTCCATGAATTGTAAACATTTTAGACAGGAACAAGTTAAGACAAACTAATCACAGATCCTCAAAGTCTGCTGAAAGCAGTAATAGAACTACCCCAACTTCAGTGTCTATGAGCCAGTCCCTTTACACAAGGGCTGAAATGCTTCATTGACAGGTTTTGAAAAAAAAAATTATTGAAAAAATAATTTGCTGTTGTAAAAAATAGCTCGTATTCTTGATAATCAAAAGTTGTTAGTTTTAAAACATAAATAAATAAACAAAAACCCCAAAAGAGAACAGCTGAGCTTGGGAAATAGAGAATAAGGCTACTCTTCTTAGAGAGTGCAGACTCCCCAACCCACAGGTCAGAACTGACTCTACTAGTAGATCTCTACTGCTCACCTTAATACACTAAACTTTTTTATATAACTTCTCCCTTATGTGCACGTCTAAAATCTAACTATTCACTGAGGTGGAAGAGAATTTGTTAGTATTTCTGAAGATATGTGATGCCAATATAATATGAATCCTACATCCTGAGGCACTCTGTTGAATTGAGCAATGTTTCTTCTGATTGCCCCTGTAGGACTGAGTCACCTTTACCAAGAGATGTTCACATCTGAGTGTTTGTAGGACAAAATGTTGTTATACAGAGCTGTAGAAGTTTGGGTTTGAAAGTGTGTGCAATTTTATGCAGTAAGACAATCTTCCCAGAAGACCTCAAGCATGATGTGCAGCTTCTTTTGGAGTCTTAGTGTGCTCTGCAGAAAGCTGTGTGGGTTTTTTGTTTTTGTTTTTGTTTTTTTTTTTCAGTAAAGATTCCACATTTTGCAGTGCATGAGGGAAAATTGCCAGATGTCTATGACCTCAAGGAGCCCTCAAATTTTTTTAAATTTTCAAGCATTTTCAATTTTAGTCTGATGATGAAGCATCCATTCTATAATCCTGCTTCTGTGCTGATAGTGAGTTGTTTTTTATTTCATCTTTCAGTCTACATTTCATCTTTAATACACTGTGGACTTGCCTTTTTAAGTTTAAACAAGCCTGGTACAGAGCAGATCCCATCTCTCAACTCTATTATTTCTGGCTTTCTCTGTGACCTCAGGAAGACAATTTTATTTCCATACGACCATACAAATAAACTCACATACTTTCTCAAACTTCAGGGCCAGAAACTTTTAAAACTAGGGTTGGGAGTTTCTCTGGAAATTTGCCAACTTATTCTGGAATAATTACTTCAATAAATTCCAGTAGCTTCACAAGTGTGGGCACACCCTTGAAATGGAGACAACAATTCTGCAGTAAGGGCTAAATTCCACAAGAAATCCTCTCCATAAATTACTGCCTCAGTAAGGATATAACAATTCCTTTACATCAACACATCTGGTCTTGTTTTTGATATCTGCCAAAAGATTTTGCATGGATATTTTTGATATGAGGGGAATTTTTCCTCCTTTGTTGTTGTTATGGTAATAATTCTGACCTGTTCCTTTTTAAAACTATTTGAGAATCTTCACCTAGAAGGGTTCACCTATTCAAGACATTATTATAATTACTCTTGTATTAATTGGAAATTTTATTTGATGTTTTCAGCAAATAAAGTAAGAACAAAAAGTAAGAACACACTGGCTCTCTTTGCTATTATTACATCAACAGTGGGCCCTTGTTCTACAGTAATTATTTTATTTTTCAATGCTTCTATTACTTTGGAAATGCTTTAGCTGTCTTGTGTGCAACTGGTTGCATTCTGCACCCGGTATGCTCACCTATCATAGCATTAATTTTTGGACTCCTTTGTGAGGTTTTTCTAAGCCTTTTCAGCAGATAAATAATATTTTAAAATACACAACCTTTTTTCTTCCTGGAATTTCCATAAACATATTTAAACATAAAAATGTGACAAGTATGCAGTGAAATAAATGATAGCAAAATTTTGCCATATGATATTTGTCTGCAAGAATGCACATATCCCTTTGTGCATGTGTACTTGCCAGTGTAAACACTGGCAATTATGACATTTCACCATCCCAAAGCCACAAATGTTAGTTTTAAGGAAATTGTGTACAGAATGTTTCAAGAACATTTTTCTTTGCTTGAAATTGATATTTCAGTCAATCGTTGAATGAAATGAAAACCATTTACACAGGGGATGACATAGAACAGTGAAAAGAAGTGAAAGGTGGAGTTACTAAAATATGATCAAAAGGAAGAAGTGTTGATAGTACAAATTCAGAAGGGAAGGTGAGATAGCTTTTAATTTCATTACCTAAAAGTATTTTAGAGACTTGCTATTAGAGTACCCATTCTTCTCCTATAAGTATTTAAAACCTTCACAGGAGTAAAGGCCAAATGTCACATACTATATACCCTGAGATCTGAAGGACACAGGAAACGCCAGGCATATTTTAGAGGATGAAGGTGATAGTAATGCAGTGGGAACTCGTCTTTGCTGCTGTAATTTGGGGAAGCACAGAGAACAGAGCTTGGTGTTACATTTCCTGCTCATGTTGGGTCCCCCCCACCTTCTGCTTGTTCGCCTTCTTCTGCAGCCAGAAGCTACAGCCCTGCTGGCAGCCTTGTGCTCAAGTCTTATCATGAGAACTGCATCTGAATCACTTGCAAATCACAGCTGAAAGGCTACAAGCTTCCTCACCCCAGGCTATGAGATATATGGAAGTGTTTAAACAAAGCTGATTTCAAAGGCCAGAGTAATTTTTGGTCCTGATCCTTTTGGCCTTAGTGCAACACCAGAGACCTGAGTAGTCAGAAAGCACAAGCAGTAAAATGCATTTTGTATATCTTATCCAGTTTCACCACTTAAAGCAGTAGAATTAAAAAGCAATCAACCAAAAAGTAGTTCTTAATCACCACTCCCTGGCAGGGTGGGAAAGGGCAAGAAGAATGAAACCACTATGATTATCTAACTAGCCAAGATCTTATTGAGTATGATCCTCTATAATGCTTACACTACTGGCCCACCTCAGTGCCTTCAGGGAACTCTTCACATGTTGCTCTCATCACTCCACCCCCAATTCACTTGCTGCCTCCTCTGCAAAAAAAAGACATGTGAGAGTGTGTCTGCCACAAACCCCTCTCTCAGGCACCCCCAAGAGGACCTGTCACAGGTGGCAGAAGACAAGGCTTACACAGTAAAAGCCAGGGCTAAGATTCATGCAGGGCTTCCTTCACAGGCCAAGAAACATTCCCCAGAAAAGATGCGGTAGAGCTGCAGGTCGTTCTCCTTTGCACAGAGTTGGGATGTCCTCAGAGGACAGTGCACCACCAGACTGCAGGCTGACATATGAAATGGAGAAAACCCATCTTGCTTACAGATAACTGCTTTGGACCCCGATAGCAACAGGATGACAGCACAGGATAATTTGTTCTTCACCATGCTGTTCATTCAAACTGCTTCTCATCCTTGAGTTAGCCATACATTTCTGCTGTTATCTTAGGATGAGGACTTGGCTGGACCCTGGAATAAACACAAGTGGTAGAGATTGACATAATTCCCAATGAACCAAGGAGGATATGGGATATCTGCCCAGTTTGAGAGAGAGTCTCTGAGCTTACAGAATGGCAAACTAAGTACTATTTCCCTTGAAAGGCCTTTACAGGAGATTTTCATGCACATTTCCTAACCAAGAATATATCACATAAGTTTTACCATGGGAAGGGGAAAACCAGGGCATTCTGATAACCCAGAAAAACCTGTTTAAAACTTCTGAGCTTAGGGCATCTGCATATAAAATATTCTTAAAAGGTGGGTGTATGCATGGAACAACTACATCAGATTATACACACTTCCACCTCCTACTAAATTACATATGCAAAAGAAGGAGGCTACATGTAAAAGAGAGAACTACAATTGTCTGAATCAAGATAGACACAAGTTTCAGGAAATTATTTTGGCACGAGTCTTGGAATACTAAATTGAAATGTAATGATAAAGCATAGAACCATGACACATCTTCAGTTTAGATAAGGCTGCACAGCATAAAACTGCAGAATGCTGTTTTTATGCCACGGCAGGTGGCTACAGATTCCTGCCAGACAAATGACAGCTAAGACACAGTAGCACTTAAAGACCATAAATCACACTAACCAATTGTAATATTCAGAAATTCTAAATAGTGAGAGCTCGAGTTACTCTATGGGTGGGCAGACTGAAATAGACTTTGAAATCCATCAGGAAGTACAAGACTTAAAATATGGGAACAGGGCTGATTTTTCATACTAATTGAAGAGCCCTCTAATTCTGCTCACAGTATCTTCATCTTGCCCTCCTACTGAAAGGAGCAGCTACTTACCGGGAAACATGTGAAAACGTGCTTCAGCACACTGTACATATGATACTTTGAAGTTAAAATTTACATTAGGAAGTCTTCAATTTAAAGCAGTTAAATAAAATATTTCTTTCTAGTAAAGTGAATAGTCCTATTTATTTCAATCAGCAGATGTGGAAAGCAAAAAAACAAAAATAAAAACAAGAATTCCCTGTTTTCCACCTTTGTAATTTAAATACTTTCTAATGTCCTAAGTAATTAAATTTAAAACTTACTTATTTTATTTTCCAGCATCTGTGTTGCTTGTTCAGTGATAACATTTTGTCACCCATGTCATAAACACAAGCATCTTCATTTTGTTTTGCTGCCAATGTCCCTCATGCATGAAGAGAAGCTTATAAGCCCAATAAGCATTTAATGCATTTTTAATAATTTTAATACATTTTCTGGAGAAAGAAGAAGGAAAGAGTAAATTAAATGGAAGGATCACAATTAACTCAGAATTTACAACATACTGTATGTTTTGTTTGAGCAAGAAGATTTTTACAAAAGAAGCCCCAGACATAATCCCTGCATTTAAGGAAAATATGTAGAGATTCTACCTTAGACAGAACCCACTTCTTTATCTATGGACTATGAAACTGTTAGGATGTCAAGCACAAGTCAACTTCTGGATTTCAGGAACTTTTGTGAGGATTTTATGAGCTGGGATTTTTTCCACTGTTACAGGAATTTGTGTTTCATTTTGAACCTTTTTTTGAGGCTTTGGGCTATGCCACATTGACAGGACTTTGTATGACATCGGGGCAAATGAAGAGCAATTCAATGAGAAAGGAAGTGTCAGATTACTAAAAATTTGGGCTTGCTCTAGTCATTACCAGTTTTCAGTCCCTGAATAGTGAGAAGTCAGAGAAAGGAACTCTTTGAAGAAAACTCAGCAGTCTTATCACTGTGAGGACAGTGGGAGATTTCACAGTGTGATTTGTAGGAAACATGAAAAAAATAAGACCTCCAACAAAATCAATCAAGTCCAGGCTTGTCAAAACTTGTATTTATTTTTGCAAGTAATGGAATTTTCAAGTAAAAAGGTGAAAAAAGACAGGAGAGATTTAAGAACTATTTTTTAAAGTTAATTATCCTTTATATAACTCCTTATGTCTCCACCTTCTATGTTATTTGTAAAAATACCAAAATCATTATCATGCAAGGAGACTCCTTTGTTCCCTTTCTCTCTATTGTACTGAAAATAATATCCAGATATCAAAAAAGGAATATACTTCTCATATTAGTATCAACATAAAATTATTACATATTTCCGTAGCTACTAGCTAGTTTTCACAGTTGTCCAGTTTTGGGGGCTAAAGAATTTATTAAGCAGAACTGGGTGTTTCCTTGATACAAAATTGGGCAAGGTCTCAGTTCCCTGGCATAGCATAATTCGAGCAATTGAAAGTGGAGCTGCAAATTCTGCACCAGTTAGCTCTTAACCCAAAAGCTTTTTTACCACATCTTTTTCTGCAGTGCTAAACCACAGCAGGCTTTATTCTGTTCTGACTTTCTGCTGCTTATTTTAGAGTTTCTTCAGTATTTCTATTGTTAGTGGTAATCAAAACATACATCCTCCTGTACATCCCTAGTGTTCTTCTTCTACTGACAAACATCTGTAGGATGCTTCTGATCCTTTCAGACAGCTAACTCAAAGAAGTTTATTTTTGTCTTCTGTTTACCAGAGAAGGATCTCATTGCACAAGGGGCTGAGAAGGGAGAGAAGTTGCTGTGTCTCAGCTAAACTGCGGTAGCTGCTTATGCCTGTTCTAAATGCAAACTTCAACAGAACAAAATAATCCTAACTCATTGTACGTAGTAATGCTCCAATCTAGCAGCATACACAGGGAAAATTATTCTGTTTTAACTGTTAATATAACTGTTAAAATGAAAAGTCCAAGCTACTGGCTTCAAATGGATAAAACTTATTACAGATACTGTAGCTGCCACTGTTACATTAAATGTGGCAGCATCACCATTAAATGTGATTAACAGTTACCAAGTATTTGCAACAGTTACCAGCACCAGTTACCAATATGTTTGTAATTATTTGAAGGAAATGCCACACACATTAAACAGAAATACTGGCACTTTGCACAGGAGACCTTGTGACAATTAAAGCCAGTCCCACCTTCAGCATTTCTGCTTGCAGCAGTCTCCTCTCAGTGGGCTGAAATGGTTCAGCTAGACAGGTATGGAAAACCCTTGTGAGCTGTATCCTTCAGATACTTCAGGGCACTTCTGTCCATTACAGCAGTTCACTGAGATGCACAAAACACCCTTTGCAACTGCCAGAAAGGGAAGGGATGGGCTTTTGCTTCAGACCCCTGGGAGGTAGCATTGACTAACAGCACCATCTAAGGCCAACACAGACATCAAGAAGTCTGTTAGGTAAACGAAAGTCATCTCACCACACCCACACATTCTGCAATCACACCTCCCAAAGGCAGCATGTGGATAACCTCAGATGTTATGTTATTAAAGAACCTTTTATTTTGTAAAAGGCTTTTCACAAAAGGGGTTGCTACTGCTTACAGTAGTAGTAACTTACTTGTTACTACTTAGGGTGAAGTCTTCCTATACTGAGGATGGCAGAGCAATGGTATGACCTCACAGGAATATCCAAAACCTTTCTAGCTCATTCTGCCGTGGCAAACCCAATCAAGGGAGAGGCTTTGGTCTTTTCAGAGAAAGTGTTATTTAAGTTTCTTTGCCCTCTCCAATCCCTCTAGAATCAGCATGCAATTATACTTTTCTCATTCCTTGTATTCAAGGAACGTTAAGAACGTAGGGAATTATGACCAATAGCCCCATTTCCCCTGCCTGAAAGCATTCACAAGGGATCAGCCACATCTGTCAAAAATGTTTAAAAATCAAGCCAGACAATATTACAAATATTAGTTTAAATGTGATTTCAGCTGTAAACTTTATTGCCTTCTAAAATAGCTGTAGATAAAACATCACTGTAACAGAGTTTTTAAAGATTCTCAATGTCTCACAAAGCATATTTTACAAAATTTTTACAAAATAAATGATGAAGTCTTCCAAATTCAGTGGAAGTTATCCAGTCTTCTGTCCACCCCACAGCTTCAGCAATCAACATTTAAACCACACAGTCAGAACAGACTGATTTACGTCCATTCTTTACAGCTGAGTTAAGGACCTTCTTTTCTTTCATTCTTGTGCTGTCTTGACATATATCAGCATACTTCACATGTAAAAAGAATGGGCTGAATTTAAAACCTCCAGAGGTACATCAAGTAAGAATATTGCTGAGCATCCATAGTTTGAAACAACAGGAATGGTCAAGGTAATTTTTTCATTTATATGGTAGGAGGATAGATTGAATTTTCAAATAGTCATTGTTGTGAAGGAGTGACCCTCACTCTTTTATAAAGCCACAATTAGCACAGATGCAGGAAAATTTCATTATGCCTGAATATCAGATATAAAACAATCTTCTTAAGAAATATTCAGCCTTGACAAAACACAAAATAATTTCACATACACACACTTGTCTATAGTAGATATTGTTTTTAATCATGAGGATAGAAAGATGTCATTCACCAGGGCCCCATTCTGCTTAAGAGTGCTGACAAAGCACTTCTAGTGCACAGTGTTATGGTGGCTTAGCAAAACTAGGAGCTACGACTGTCTGTTCCCCTTCTTTGAAAGAAGGGTCCTCCAAGGGGAATCTAAAACAAAGTCTCTGCCACTTTTGTGCATTTTGATCACCCCTTTTTATGCATAGTTTAAATCAAGTTAAAGGAACTGTGTCAGGAGAGGTTTAGAGGGTGGTTGGGCACTGGAACAGGCTCCACAGAGAGGTGGTCACAGCACCAGCCTGACAAGAGTTCAAGAAGTGCTTGCACTATGTTCTCAGGCACATGCTGTAGTTCTTGGGAGGTCCTGTGCAGGGCCAGGAGTTGGCCTCAGTGATTCCTGTGGGTCCTTTTCAGCTCAGGATGTTCTATGATTCTATGCTTCTAAGAGGATAGAAACCCCTGATGCACCGTTCCTGCTGTCTCCATTGGGAGAACACAAGCAGGTAACTAGGAATGGTGTGGTGACATCTTGGAGGTGGGTCTTAAGATCTGTGTGAGCTCGTCTGTGTGGTTTTCAGTGGTACCTCTCTTCTCTTGCATCCACTTTTACCAACTTGTATTTTGTTTACATACCAAATTTCCTGGGGGTTGTAATCTTTGTTCTCCATGCCAGAAGAGAGAGGGGAAAAAGAACCTTTGGCTGTTTTTGCTGCCCTCCTTTCTAGAACTCCTTGGTCATGAAATATTTAAACTTTTTCCCACAAGGTATCAAGCAACATTATCATTATCTTTAATTACAAGCTAACCTGGTATATTTTTATAATTAAAGGGATGTAAAAACATTTAGAGTTTAACTGTGAGCTTCTGTGGAAGGCAGTGGTTAAGTTAAATCACTGATTGGAAATACAAAATATTATTCACAAAAGATGAAGGTGAAATGGACACAGTGACAGACAAATGCGAATCATATCCCCAGTACCTTCTATTTCAACATAAATTTCTGCATGGTTTCAGCATGAAGAGAAAGAGCCTAGTTCTAAAAAGTAGTTGGGGCAACCATATCATGACACTAAAGTACAACTTGGAACAGAACTACATTTCTTGTGAAATAGGGATGAAAACTACTGTTGGCACATCCTTAATTAAAAGGTAGCTATCAAAGCCTCTTAAACCAGAGAGATTACCCGTTACCAAAATGTAAAGCTTATACTCTCTTCCTTCTATACAGTCTTCCAACACTCATGTCTGTTTTCAAAGTGTGTATGCTGAGGAAGAGACATATGAAAGCTGTGGATATCAAAATGGCAGGACACATTAGCATATGATTTTCAAAGGATTAAGTCACATATGATTTTCAAAGGATTAAAGATACAGTAAGTAGTACAATTATTTATACTGAGTCTGTCAATTTTGAAGTGGTGTGACATGCTGCTCCCTACGTGTCAGGCAGAAGGAATCAGGGAGCACACGGTGTGCACCCTGCACACTGCCTTTCCCACAGGATGGCAGGCAGCACCTGCTCCCTGGCTCAGAGCAGATCACTGCCCCACCAGACAGCCCAAGCCAAAGGCAGCCAGTGTTCATGGACCAGCAACCCAGGGGAAGCATCTCTCCATGCTGGCAGGGCCCCAGGGAGTGTGGCTTGGGACAGAAGGATGAAGGAATTTCTGCTGAGCAGGATATGCAGGCAAGGTCCTTTTCAGCAAAGGAGTCAGCACCCCCACAAAACCTTTGTGTGATCTGAGCCAGGCAACGCTGAGCTTTGGCCAGGCTGAGCCAGCAGGGCTGAAGGAAGAGCGGATGTGCAGAGCTAATCTATGCAGCGTGTTCGTACAGCCCCAAACTGCTGGCAATTAAGTCACTTTCCCATAGCTGGCTGAAAGATAAGCTTTTAACAGTGTGAAAATGTTGTAGTAAATCGTAGTGCAAATAACATACACAAACATATTTATGGCACTAAGGATCCTAAAAAGTTCTTACATCAGAATTTTTATTTTATGTTGCAAAGGATAGGGTCTTTATTATAGCACTTGCTATTTGTAATATTCTAAGTCTCTGAGTTACTGTAACATTATGCAAGCTCCCATACTTTTCAAGGTTGCTCTGCTGTAAGTCTTGCATGAAAATATAGCTCTAATCTGTAAATGTCTGCTCATTTTCATAAATACGGCAGCAAACCTCTTAATTGCAGATTATCATCTTAATGCAAACTTCAACACTTCAACTGTTCACGTGCCACTCTGCCCACTGACCTTCTCTGTGCTAGAGATGTTTTCCTGTGATTTAGCATCTTCCACCAGCTTTCATTCTTAAAGTGATGCATGAGCCACCATCAAGAAAAGACAGCTTTTCTGAAGCCAAACTCTCTATGCAATTGGATTTGGCCTGTGTCTGCACACTCCTAACAACATAATGAGTCTAGGAAGTAAGGGTATTTGAAATCACACAGCAATGCCTCAAATGACTAGTATCTGATACATGTGGACAGTCGTGGTGTTCTGAGAGTTCCTGAAGCCATGCCTGTCATCAAGTATATCCTGAACCCACTGCTGGCTAAAGATTTTCCTGGCAGCATAAATAGCATGAACAGTACTGGGCATTTCACCATTCAGACAGGTTTACAGAACAAAAGCCTCTTGTTTCCAATCAGCCAAAATTCTAGCACCACCAAGCACCAAGCCTTTGAGTAATTAGATCTTCTGCCAGGTACAGGGCACAGCTCTGTGATGCAGGGCGCTAGAAACAGGTTGGGCTCTCTGAATGAACAATGAACAGTTGTGCTGTACATTTATTGGGAGGCAGTAAGATCCCCCCTCGTCCCTTAGATATATGAGTCAGAGATATCAGATGTCCCATCATTGTCTCCTTACCAGTGTTTCTTCATTCCTTTTTTCTGGGATTGATGAAGAGGTATAAAATGAAATTATTCTTTATTTTTGAATTATTTATGCATCTTTACCAGTAGAGATAGGAAGGAAAATAAAGGGCACACATACCAAATGGATTGTTCTAGCCGTTCCCTTGTCCCAGTAAGCTTGTTCATCAACACTGCTCATGCAGGCTGGATAAAAGACAGGGCTAATTGCCTCACAAATGCTCAGCAGCACAAATTTTCTTTCTCCAACCAAAGTATCTGCAGGCAGCACTTGACAAAAGTGCTTGCTGTTCAGCATGACAGAACTGATGGCAGTCTGCACATAGCCTGACAACATAGTATCAGCCAACATGCTTCTGATCACTGTTTATCTCAGAAGATGACACAGCTATTAAAAACAGCACCTGGTGTGGATATAATGCCAGGTTCATAGGCAAATCTGCCTATGAATTTTCTCCCACCAGCCCCTCACTGAATCCTCCAGAGGGGAAGATAAAGCTCTTGACATTGGTGGCCTTTCTGCCTCCTACAGAAGGAGGCACTGCAAGAAAATGCTGCTCTTTGGCTAGGGCTGTAACTCATGTCATAGAGTGAAGTAAGACTGGTCATTGCCTTACATGCTTCATTAAATTTAAGTTGTTGGCATGTCACAAACACTTTCCAACATGTGAAAGGGAAGATCAAACAGGTTCTTCCATTTCTTTACTATCTGTATAGAAATTTGAATACTGGCACGATTTTGTTTGGCACAAAAGATACCACTGTAGGAAGCCCAGTGCCTAAAGAAGGCTGGAGAAGTCAGTGTAGCTGCATTTTGCCAGAATGTGAGTACTGCATAGCTGTACAGAACAGGCACTTACAGCTGATTTGAATGATTTGTTTTTTCCTTATCTGAACAAATAGTGCACTGGAGACAGACACACAGAAGCTGATGAAATAAGTTTTATTCACTTTAAGTAAGCAAATACAGCAAAGATCAGCAAAGATCAGGAAATAAGATAAAATCATTCTCAGAAATCCTTTCATGTTTTTCCTGTAGTAGTGATGAGTGATACTTTGTGAATCTTTCACTGATGCCAGTACCAGATAAGTATCATGAAGCCGTAAGTGTTTTAGTCTTACTACAATCTTTTGCAGAAACAGTCAGTGCCATTCCAGAACTGTGACTTTTGTACCATGGAGGATACAGGATGTCTTTTTATAAAATACTGTGCTCAGTTGTGATCCCCACTACACAAAAAAAAA
>WEIU01014007.1:34978-48634 GCA_013389925.1 Aegithalos caudatus | reverse complement strand
TGAACAGGTTGGAGAAGGGCCACAAAGATGATCAAAGACTGGGAAACCTGCCAGTTTGAGGGAAGACTGAGAGAACAGGGCTTGTTCAGCCTTGAGAAAAGAAGGCTTAGGGGAGACCTTATCATCATGTTCCAGTATTTAAAGTGTGGCTACAAAGAAAATGGAGACTGCCTTTTTACAAGGAGTGCCATGGAAAAGATAAGAGGTAATGGGTACAAGTTACTCCTGGGGAGATTCCAATTGGATGCAAGAGGAGCATTTTTCACAATGATAAAAATGAATCACTGGAATAACATCTCCAGGGAAGTGGTGAATTATCCAACATAGGATAATCTTATGATCTGTCTGAACAGGGTGCTGGACAGTCTTGCCTAGGCCATGCTTTTGCCAAGAAAAGTTGGACAATATGATCATTGAGGTCCCTTCTAACCTGGCATTTGGTGATTGACTCTATGATTGAAAATAACTTCTGACAATGGGTGACACAAAGCAGACCAGTTTTCAGAGTCCTGAGGTCTCCTCTGTGTTCACCTCTCCTGTCTCACAGGACTCATTCTGTCATCCTCTTCCTCTTTTAGGACACACAAATTCTCTACTGAATACTCCAGTCTGCTGTGAAAAGAAACAGGTGTTTCAAAAGACAGAGAAATAGATGTGAAAATACAGAGACTTTCAAGGTTCTGCTCCTTCTTCTACTAGAGAAGGGAGCCTCTGCAAGTAACTTTTGTTCTGGCTTGCAGGAGAAAGGCAGGGGCAGTGCAGGGCCAGATGCTGCAAGTTCAGGAGGAACAGACTAAAAGAACTGCATTGTGATCATTGCAAACTGTTACGCTGACATAGCAGCAGCACCTAGAATTTCTGAAAACACTTGCTACTGATGATGGTGACCTCAGTATACAACCCAGAGTTACCTTATAGATCTATTCCCATTCTGCAGCTTCTTGTAGGCTGCATCTTCACACAGCACCTGCTTACAAAAGGAGTCCAATGGGGAAGAGGGCTTAGTCTAGACATTTGCTGTGATCTTGTGGAACATGCAGGAATCCAATACCTTAAAGATCATGGCTAGTTATTACTACTAACTCTTAAAATCCAAAGTGTTGATACAGAACAACTTTCCCCTGTTTATTTCAGAATGAGAATTTGTGGGTATCAAATAAAAAAAGTCACAAGGTCCAGAATAAACAAAAGAGGGAGTTGCTTCATCCAGCATGAGGTTAAGTTGCAGAACAATGGGGGCATTATCATGTTACCGATGGTTTTGGCCATGCTATGAATTTCAGTTCATTCCTTGATAAAAGTGTGTGTTTAGGAAAAAAGTACATAGAATAGGTCAGAAGCTGGCTTATATCACATAAATAATGGATCCACATTTCTATAGCTCAACGAGAGAGAGCAAACATATCACTCAGGAATAAATCAAGAAGTAAAACACTTTGTCATGCAAGGCCATGTTCCACAGAATAAACAGGCTTCTAAGAAATTACCTTTCTGTGGAAATTCAGGAACGAATTTTTAAAAAGCTACCCTCTCATCACTTATAACATGACTTTGAAGATATTATTAGAACTTATGATTGCTTTTCCTGAGTCATCTTCACTTTGTCTTTATAGTCTCTAGGTTTTTTCCCATTGTTTTCAACTATTTTTTGATATCCCATTGCTTTTAAGAAGAGCAGAAAGAGCTTTAAGGTGAGGAAGAGTGCAACAAGGTATCCAGGGAAAATATATTGAAACTTTGCAAATCATGAGCTAAATGTGTGTTAAAGTAGATACAGAACTCCAGACTAAAAACAGATGAAAGTCAGAAGAAGAACATTTGCTTCGAAAAAAAATTGGCAGCAGGTCAGCTGAGTCTGATATCTTTTATTACCTCTGCTCTTTTGTTTGTGTTTTTCTTTATTCATTTAGTAGTTTTATGGCTGTAGCTAATAAGGAAGAATTCTTAAGGACAGTAGGATAAAGCTGTGAATACTTCACACATGAAATACAGTGTGTCATCTATAACCAGGAAACAGGGGGGAAAAAAAGAAAATCTATCAATTTTTTCAAAGTAGAATATGTAGAAAAATGATGTATTACAACTGGGACTGCAGACAATTGCTTAGGGATTAGATCTAGTTACTCTTTCTTCTGAGACATTGATTCTGTTCAGATGTCTTCTTAATGGTACTGCTGTTTATTAAAGCTGCCTATTTAAGAGTGGTGACAATCTGTATATCTTCTTGTCTTTAATTTCTTCAAATAAACCTACTCTTCTCTGGGAGGTGGAACTCAGCCAAAAATTACACTAATGCTGCTCCACAAGTCAGTTACTATATCATCATCTGAGAACAGGTTCTTTATGTCTGAATATCCAAAAATAACATACAGGCTAGGCCTCAGTTCAGAAATATGCATTTATTTATGTCCTATTGACTGCCTCCTACTTAAAAATATGGACATATAAGCACTTTGCTATGTGGATATACAGATGGAATTAAATCTCAACTCTCTGCACCTTTTGATTATAAGTTTTTTAGTGACTAAGATTAGGCTCTTCACTGCAGAGGGAGTAAGCACCCACAGTTTGCAGTCATTCCACAAAGAACTTGAATTTCTTGGCACAGAAACTTGGATTTCTGTTTGCAGTATGTATACTTTGGAATGTAGGGTTTGATCTAGGTAGTACAGGATTTTTCATTTGAACTACTGAAGTGAACTCCCAGATGCTAAAGTAATGACAAACAAGGGAAACTTGAATTGTATAATTAAGGTCTGTACTAATATAGTTCACAGGAAACTACATTATTTGAGCATCTTGACTACTGCATTCTTACAGGTCTATGCTTTAACTAAATAGGTACTGAATCAAAGTTCTGGTATGAAAGAGTGGTTTAGAAAACCATTTCAGATAAAACACTGACAAAAAAACCACAACAATTTCAAATAAAACACTGACCAAAAAGAAGTCAGTAAACTTGTTCTTATTTTGTTCTTGATTACTTGTGGGAAAAAGTTTGGGAGAGATTGGGAGAGAGGGCCAATTTTGCTTAAGATTGGCAGAAAAAAGAGAAGAGGAAGGGAGAAGTAGTACAAGATCTGTGAAATAAACTGAGAGTGTTTTCTTTAAATGGGGAAAATTCTGAACTTTGAAGTGAGGATAAAGGACAGAACTGAACAAATGCTTGAAGGTAGAAGTGTGGTGATGTGATCGCAGTGTCTCCATGATCAGACAGGTATTTATAAACAACATTTTGTCTAAAATAGGAACATTCTTTTGCAACTAACTTCATGATCTTTTAGAAATTATTTTGCTAGAGTTTCATTAAGGGAATGCTCCTGAAACTCTATGTTTTGATAACTAGCTTTGTCAACTAACTTTGACTAGGCAGGTGGCCAGCTATTATCTCTACTCTGGATCACTGAATTGCACATCTCAGATTTGTTTCTCCATTCCCTTTCTTTCCATTTAGCCTGATTTCATTGCATCTTCTATAAAGCAGTTAGAATTGGGTTTGGAGTTCTGGGGGTTTATATTGTTTTCTGCAAAACATGACATATCATAGGTGAAAACTCAGTATGCTTTAAGAGTGAAAGTTAGTAAAGTGCTTTGAAAAATAGGGTGTCCTACAAGGTAGGGTTTTTTTTTGTTTTGTTTTGGTTTTTGTTTGTTTGTTTGTTTGTTTGTTTGTTTGTTTGTTTAAGTAGGATGAGAATACAGTTCTTCAGAAATATCTGCTGGCTTCTGAAATACAAATTACAAAATCATCGAATCTCCCATTTCAGCTACGTGAGCAATACTTCTGATCAAGCTTCAGCAGTCTTAGGGAAGTCAATTCACTGACACAACTCCACCAGCACCTCTGGAAAGAGTGCTAGATTATTAAACTTTTCAGGCTGATGGAGAACTTCACTCACGCTCACAGGCAGAAAATCACAGTGACCCATTTCAGTACAATGAAAAACTCCATGTAGAAGAGGGAAGAGGCTTTGTGTTTTCATTTAATGAAACAATAAAGAATGAAGACAGAAGCTTCTTTCTTCACTTCTTGGATGTGTGTGAGCACAGGTAAGGGCTGGGAAACTTCAGTGGACAGTAAAGTGAGAAGCACACTATTCCCCTAGAGATGCTTGTTGCTCTTATTAATCTTCAAGAACACTTTCAATACAGAAACTTCTCAAGTTTCAGTAACCAGATTATTTTGGTTTGGAATTCATGAAGCATTGCTTTGCATTATTTCAGGTATGGTATTACAAACAATTATTTTTACATTATTCTAAAGGGATAGGAAAACTTACTGAGGGGAACTGGATGTCCATATATCATAAACTGACACAATTCCTTTGATTTCATTTTAGCTAAAACTTCCACAACCGAGAATCTAACACAGTGAGAAAAAGTAGCTTGCCTCCAGTCATAGCCATGTAATAGAACCAGGAATAAAACCACAATTTCTGACTCCCAATCACAGGTAAATTAGCTATTACTTCCTACAGCATGCATCTACATTATCCTTGAGGACAACCTCAAAGCCAAATTCCCAACCTTCCACATTATCTAGATGTGGCAATGCCCGTGAGGCTTCCCTTATAGTGATCCACCTGGTGAGCCAAGAACTAAAAATCTCCATTTTGCTTAGATCTTAAGGTACTTACAAGGAAACAAGTCAAAGCTGTCTCCTATGAAGACCCACGGGGGGGGAACCCACAGGCAAACTGCAATAAAAATTCAGGACCAAAGGCAGGCAAAACAAACCACCCAAGTCATGAGGTCAGAGACCTGCTATTGCAGAACACATAAATGGCAGACAAAATTTTTCTCCCTGAAAGTCAAAAACTAATGGAACTACATCCAAAGCTAGTACTAACCAGGGCAAGTTGCACTGCAATTGACTGTGCAGAGTGTTGCAGATTAGGATGAGTCTGATGACACACTAGGTGATAACAGTGAGCCAGTTTTTCAGGAAATGCCAAAGGGTCTTGATTTTTCTGCCTAAAGGTGCTGTATCTGAAGTTCTTAAACCTTATGACTCTCAAGGAGCTTGCAAGTGCTGAAGGAGGAAGTGGGAGTAGGTATCAGCAACACCTGGACTAACAACACCCATGTGATACAGCAGAAACAGGATATTAGCTTTTATCGGGATGGCAATGCAGATAAGCAGAGGAGATTGGATTTGGGTATCCTAAAACATCTCTTCTGACCACAGGACTGACTTGCCTCATGGAACAATATCCCCCTAATGCTTTAGGAGGGTGATGATCAGCACTTCTGACATCAACTGGGACCAGGTTAGATGAGCATTGCTTCAGAGATATTGCTGATCTGCCATAAAAGCTTCTGAAAATGGTCTTCCACCTCTATAAATCATCATCTCACCACTTATCATCAGGAGGCAGCAGCCACAGTAGATGTGCAAGATGAAAGCGTGTAACTGCACCAATGCTGCTTGTGTGATATTCATAATAGGATATCCAGCATTTATGCCACACTTTGAAAGGCTGCAGCTAGCACAAACAATGGCTCCATGGTCAGGGAGTGGGCTGTAACAATGGCACTGCTTTTCCTGTGATGATTCCTGAACCTCCTCTCTGAACATCTGTTGCAGCTCCTACGAACTGAGGGAAAGCAAAGGGAAGAGGTGCAGCAAAGAGGTGCAACCAGCACATGTAGAAAGCAACATGATAAATCATTAGATGTACATGATACGAGGCATATGAATATTAGGTATGTTAAGAATGGAGCAGGGGTACAAATCCCTCTATTTGGTTTGATTGCTTCTTCCACAAATAAATTTTTTCAAGATTTACTTGTATTTAAGAAACATCTCCAGATAGTTCATATTTCTATCAACTGACTTTCTTTTACATCTTTGACCCAGTTAAGCACTGACTATGAATAGCAGCCCTGGATCTTGTTCTGGTTCCTAAAAATTCTTAAAGAAGAATCGAAGAGTCTGAGATACTTATGTGGTAAAAAGTGAAGGATAAACCCACTAAATGTTTCTCAAGGAAGATTCTGTCTAAATTAAAAAAAAAAAAAAAAAAAAAAAAAAAAAAAAAAAAAAAAAAAAAAAAAAAAAATTAAGCAATAAATCAGGAAGAGAGCATCTCCCTCTGCAAGACTTCAGAGACACCTGTCTATTTTCCCACAAACTGGAAGTGCTTCTTTCAGAAAAAGCTTTTTAGATACCTAGACAGTAAGTAAAAACCCCAGTTTCAGTAATTTCTGTTCCTGCCCCAGTAATTTCAGTGATTAGAATCAAGCCTCTAGAGAGGAACCTAATGGATTTCAGACCACTTGTGCTTGAATGCCTTGAGAGGTTAGTGACTACAAGAGAAAGTGTGTGCTGATGATCAAAAAGTGTAAAAGTGAAGTGTCATCTTAAGTAGGTTATGTTTCTGGCTCTGGTCCCTTCTGTGCTTTATACAACTCACGCTATTATCCTCATTTTATGTAAGGAGAAAAATCATTATCAGCTTTTGGAAAAATATTGAACCCTAGAGACAACTGTTATTATTATTATTACACACATCTGGCCAAATTTTGAGGAGCCATAGAACATGAAACAGCAGATAGTTCAAGCTGAAAGGCTTCACAGTGAAAAGTAGTGTTATACATGCAAAATGCAATGCTTAAGCTTTAGAAGGTTAAATTTGCAATAAATAACCTTACTTCTCTTTTTCATATGCATGAAAGAAAGATCAAAGGCTTCTAATAAACCATCAGTACTTGCTTTTGCTTAGAATCCAGAGAAATGAGAGGTGCTTTCTGTGAAGAGCATTGTTCTTAAAGCACCCTTGAAATTAAAGGGTTTATTTTAGTTCTGCACAGCCCACCCCAAATTTTATTTCAATATAGGCATTTTCCTATATTGTTTTACCACAAGAGCTACAAACCAGTCTTATCAAAAAACTTTCTGGTGATAGAGGGTTGTATGTCAGAAGAGCGTAAATTAATGTTGAAAGAGAAGTAAGCAGCCTGGATAATTTTATTTATGATAGATGGAAGTGGGAATTAGAGAAAGAGAGAAATACATGGTTCATTCATGTTTTTTTCCAGCAGTGTATACCTGAAAGTCAGACTCATTACCTGCATCATATTCCTTTGTACGTGCATCATCTCCTCTCCATCTCAGTTACCAGAACATCCCTCAAAGACCTGCCTGGATCGGTGACCCAAACCAATATTTAAACTCCGTCCAGCTAGCAACAAAATTACATTCTGCAGCACCCTTTGTCGGGTTCTCGAGTCTTTCTGGAGATGTTCCTTGCCATCTCCGGGAAGCAGAGCTCTCCTTGGCGGCCCGATGCTGCCCACAGTGCTCCATCCCACCAGCAGAAGGCTCCCTATCCCACCGAGTGCCGCGGGAGCGTCATTCCCGAGCGGCCGGGGAGCGGGGGGCGAGCGCCGAGCGGGAGGAGGCTGCAGCTCCCGCACACGCGGGGAGCAGAACGAGGGATCTCCCCTAGACACTCCATCGCTCCCGCGCTATCCAGCACTCACTGTCCGCTGTTTGCCTCTTTTTTTTAACGCTTTAGGCAACTGTGTCTAGCACATTGCCTTTTTACTTTTGCCTTTTAAATGAATTCTCGGTTACTCGGTGTGCAAATATTTGCATGCGTCTACCAGTTGACAGGCTCGTATCACTTTCATCTGTATATGTGGTATGCCCAAAGTATGGGGTGTACATGAATGGGAACTTCAGTGACATCTTCAATATGGCTGATTATCCTAAAATCCATCCTGCTTGATATTTGTATGTTTTATTAACCGCTGAAGTACAGAGGGCTGAATTAATCTTCGCGCCAAAAGCTAGCTCAGCCTCAGATCACAGAATATGAAATTCAGTCGTACATTTCTTCTGCCCTTCCTCTGCACTGCAAGAGAGAAAGTCACAGCAGCCTTGAGGATTGCCCTGCTGTCCAGGGCTACACAGGACCCTCCAGTAATCATCGGGATAATGACCTGCAGCAACACAGAGAATGTCTGTCTGTGTACTTTCATGCCCCCAAAAGCCTTCCTCTGTGGAAGCACAGTGGTGACCACTTCAAATCTCCTCTAGCTAAAAAATGCCTTTCAACTGAAAAACACTTCTGTGAGTTACTTATGGCAGCTTTACAGCTCATTTACGTAAAGGAATCATGAGCCACAGATGAATCAGGCTCAAGTAAAACGATTTGCAAAAGGCCACACAGTAAGCAGCAAGGGAGGACGTGAGCCAGGGACTGAGAGCATGCCCTATTGTGCTTGGTTTTGCCAGTGCAAAAATCCAAAGCCAGCATGCTAAATACACCATTTTCTCTGCTCCAAATCTCGACAAAGAGACAAACAAAAGTAGTTTTCTCTCGTGTCTTACAGCTGCCTAGCAAACCGACCTTCACATCTGACTTTCAGAACTTCATGGAAAGCTGTAACTTCCTTTTGCAGACAAAATTATAAAGCATCTTTTAAAGAAAACCTCATGCCTACACTATTCTCCCATCTCGGGAGGAAACTTAAATGTAGTGAAGGCTTTGAAGTGAGCCCTGGGTTTGTTACAATGGACTAACCTGATTAGAAATCATGCAAACTCTTGCTGCTCTTTAGCTGCATTCCCCCACAGGCTGTATTACAGCTCTCTAACCAGTCCCACAGCATTGAATGATGTCATGGGATCTGCAGCTCAGCGAGATGAAAGGGATAAAGCGGAACCCGCTGGCACTGGGGAAAGCTTCCAACACACAATCCACAACACAGCTTGGGAACTCAAAAGCTACAGATCCAGCCACTCAACCCCAAGCATTTCAGAACCGTGTGCATTCTCCCAGCACAAGCAAGGGGGAAAAGAGCTAGTGCAGAGCACTGAAAGGCAGGATTTGAGCGCGACTACCTGCTGGAAAAAGAGCTCTTTTTCCTCGCCAAAGCACTGCCTTTGATGTACGGCAACTGATCACTGATCAGATTACAGGCATTTGGTCTCAGTGCTCGTCTGCCTTTGATCTGCATGGTTAATTTTATTTTCCCGGATTTGGAGTTTCGTCTGGGCTTGTGCNTTTTTTTTAAGGAAGGTAAAAGCATTTAATACAGAAGCTCCGGTGGTGTGAAATTAGGCTGCAGAAACTCTGGCACTGGAAAACTTCATCAGATAACAGGTACTGAGTTTTGGGGTTTTTTTTCAGTTTTGTATTACAAGATTTTAAGAAATTATAAAGTACACATAACCAATAATACTACACATCATTGTGTGTAAAAGATTGTTTGTGGTTTATGAAGCATTATGTTTGCAGCTCTTGGGCAGAATTATATTGAGAACAGACAGACTATCTATAATAATAGATAGAAAACTGAAGCAAATGCAGTATTTTTCAATGCTTTGGGGGTACATAAGATTTTGGGTTGCACTGTTCATTCATACTGACTATCGTTTTGTAAATTTATATTTGAATACATGTATTACATGACTCAGGGGAGTATTTCTTTTCTAAGGAAAGACCAACCGTATCTACTACACACTGTAATACTTTGTTCTCAGTGCATTTATTAAACTGTGTCTTCTTCAAACAACACTTTTAAGCCTAATGCTTCCATACTTGAGATGAAGAAAAGTCTCCATTTCCTCAAGTTATTAGAACTGAATTTATAAACATAACATCCTTATACACAAAAAGAAATCATTTTATTTTAAGACTGAAGAGATTAAAGTTCAGCTGTACCATATGAAATCTTGAAAATAAAAGTAATCCTTTAACCTGATGATGGAAGTTTCCTCTAAGGCATTTTAATAAATATATTAAAGAAATCTTAGGTTTGTCTAGAGCCAACAGCAAATTTTGCTGAACTTCATAGAAGTTTTGCTGCATTTTAGTGATGCAATTTCCATTCACAGTGTTTTGGATTCTGTTCCTCAAACTCCTATTTATGAAAAGCCTTGTGCTGAAGAAATTTTAAGACATCTATTCCAGAAATTCATTATAAGTAAACAGTCTTTTGAAGGTTTAGGATTATTCACATTTTTACAGTTTTAAAGGGCCAGATCTTTGTGTGAGTTTGGGCCAAATCCATGAGTGTTCTGTGCCTGCAGCTGGAGTCAGACTGTTTAAATAAGACTCAAACTCCTTCTGTAGTATTTAAATTTAATTTAGATTTTCAGAAGAACTTAGAACCCATAATTGGGACCAGACTTGCAAACATTCCAGACACTTGAGGTCTTTGAAGATCTAGTTTTAATGGTGGGTAGTAATACTGACTTATATATTCTTAAGTCTAAATTTAAGTGTATATAGATCTTAAATACATTTATTAACAAATTGCAACTAAAAGTCATCATAAGTTATAGCTGTTAAGCTTCACTTGAAAACTATTCTTTGAGAGGTCTACCAGTCCAAAGGACCTTCAAGATGTTCATATTTCAGTATGCACCACAGTGCAACATGCAAACCCAAATTTTAACAGTCTGCTTGCATCTGACTAAGATCAAGTTATCAACACTTCTACATAAATGTAGTTAGCTTTCATTAGTCAGTCTGCAAACTTTGTTTCTTCTAATTAAAACTATATTTGTATATATAAAACTTCAATTTACTGAATATCAAGAGATAATATACTAGACACAAATTAACTAGGCCTGTCTTGGTATCATTTGATTTTCTATGCCACCAATTAATTCGTATTCTCACTTAACAAGTCAATTATATTATAAGGAAAGTAATTAGCACTGTATGAATAATATGTGTATAGCTGTCAAGTAAGAATATAATTTAAGGCATAGCCAAAGCAAAATTTAATATTTCTCCCTAAGTAACAAAGATGCACTAAAACATCCTGAAAAGATGGCTTTATTTATTAATTCTATGCTTCACTGATGAGCTTCTCTGCCTTTCCAGTCCCCTCTTGCCTGTTGCTTGTTTTCCAAGATGTACATTTATTTTCTGAGTAAAATTGTTTCTAAACCTTACTTCTGCTTGGTGTAAAGTAGAAAGGGAAGCCAATTTTTAAAAATAATGGAAGGAGTCTTTTTTCTCAGAAGTCAAAACAGAGATGCAAGTCTCATACAATTAAACTATCACTACAAGGATCTGACCTGTCACACAAATGGGTGAAGTTCCACACAGAAGGAACACTGGTTAATCAGATAGATTACACTATTGAGTGGGATTTGCATAGATAATAATCTGCAACATTTGGGCCCTGAAAATGCATGAAAGAAACAATATTTTTTTCATTTTGTAAAAAGTCATCAGTATTTTAGGTAATCTCCCCAGATATTTAAACAAAGATGGGCGCCAAACCAATCAAACAGAAAAATATCTTTTCTTGTCTGCATGTAAGTGAGGCTGAAATGAAAGCACACTTGAACACATTCAAGCATGGTGGATAGAGGGTTTTCAGCATTTTTGTTGTTTTAAATAGCAGTTCTCTGACAGTTTAGCCTGTCATTGATCTGACTTATAAAGATTAAATAGTAATAATTCTTGGCACTAGTAACTTTGCTTTTACTAAGAGCTGTATAAACATTAATTAATCCTCAGGCTTAAGCCTCCAGAAACAAAAAGTTCACAATGCTTTTTCAAGCAAATCTGACTAGGAAACTCACAAGTATGTGATTTATTTATTAAAATAGCTTGAGAAAGTTCTGATTATAAATAGAGCCATTTCCAAACAGTATGCCTTAGATAACATCATAAACATATCTTAAAGTTTGTAATAGTTAAGATTATCAAAAGACATTGCACAGTTATACTGACATCAGTTTCCAACAGCTGTCATAACAAGAGTAGATCTATCTCACAGTTGACTGGGGGAACTGTGTTAGCATTTGAGATATGGAGATAACAACTTCCTATTGCTGTACAATTTCTGCTTCCACATCAGATATGTCACGCAACTTAGTCTTATCAAAGGGGTCAGCTGAAACTGCCTTCCAAATATTTCTTTTTTGCTTTCTCTGTTGTAGTGAGAATCTCTGTACTAATTCTAATGATTCACCTCTTCAATTTCCTGAGAAGCATCATGATTTTAAAACAAAGTAAACACTGCAATTTTCAACATCTTTCAGGGATGAATGGAACTAATTCATTCTTTTTACATTCAGAGGAAAGATTTTACATGCTACAACAAGGACTTAAACGTTTAAGTTTCAGTGTTACAGACTACATGTTGCTCTGAGTCCATTAGCATAGTAACCCACTGTCTCATCAAAGCCTTAATGTTTCTTTATATGGTAATCCTGAGTGTTTAGTCAACACTTCAAGAACTCTGGAATATTTTAATACCTTTGTCTGACTATACTACTTTAAAACAAGTATCTGAAACATACACACATGATGATTCTACTAAGAAAAACTCATGCAGTAGTTTCACTGGTGGCTCCAGAAAACAGATAACACACAAAAGATTGCCTGTAAGTAGTGAGACTGTGTACAATGCTCAGTGCTGTGCAGCAGCTGCTATTCACAACAGATGCGCTGCTGTCGCGCCACAGTATGCCATTCCTCACCGAAATTCCAGCCTCTTGCAGAGCTCCTCCTGGCAAGGGTCCTGAAGCAAAGCTCTTCTTTGAAGGCCCTTTAGAAGATAATTACATGAAAACCCCTGTGCATTCTGGGTTCTTCGGGTTTTATAATTGAAAACAACTAGTTTTGCAGCAATCATTTCTCTCTTTGCATACATCTTGCTGAATTTCAATAAGCACTCCTTGTTTTTAGAGAAGCCCATGTGATCTTCAAAATTTTGTCTGTAAGAAGCTCTAAAAATTCTGTTTGTTTGAAAATGCTTTACCTTCCAGTATAAGCATTTTTTCATTTTTTTCAGAGCCTAAGCCAGTTCCTTGTGTTTCCATACAGTTGTCTAGACTGTAAGTGAATCATTAACCTTTTCTTTAGAAGTAAAACTAATGACCTGAAATCCCTGCAGCGGCAGTTCTTTTACCAAGGTCTCCAAGACTTGCTTCACCAATGCTGGAGCATCACTAAGTTCAGAAAAGCTCCTAATTTGTGTCACAGTAAGTAGCAGTAACACCCAACCTCAAGATTGTGAAAAACTATATGTGAAGGGCTGGATTTCTCCATTTCTCCATGGATACTGGCATTTGGTATTGACACCGTGCTTACAGCTGGGTAGCTTATTACCTGCAGAATGGATAAAATATTTCAGGCTCTGAGCTAGCAGGGGAAAAAAAGCCACTCAAGTACTTTGGAAAGGAGGGTTTGAAGAAAGGAGAATTTGCAGTGTGTTGTCAGAAAGCCTCTATCATGTGTTTTGGGCAGGAGAGATGGAAAGGGCTTTGCTGAGTTACAAGGACTCATTGTACACTCACCTGAACAGTGGCCAAGGGCTAGTCCCTTTAGACCAGCCCAGCAACCACAAGCCTGAGCTCCCTCTGAGGGGGATCAGCAATGCCAAGGCTGCAATCCCAAAGCCGGTATATGTCTGGAGGCAGGGGTGGGCAGAGGAGTGCCCTCCTATGCTGTCCTTCTGGTGGGATGAAAGGAGCTCCTCACTTGTGATTCACCCTGGCTTCGTACCACTGGTAAAAGGCACACACCCCTACTTGTGCACTCCCAGTGCGGACACATGGCGCCATCCATCCATCCCTCCCTCCATCCATCCCTCCATCCATCCCTCCATCCATCCCTCCATCCATCCCTCCATCCATCCCTCCATCCATCCCTCCATCCATCCCTCCATCCATCCCAT
>WEIU01014007.1:10942-34675 GCA_013389925.1 Aegithalos caudatus | reverse complement strand
GCTCCACGCCCCCGAGTGCGGCGAACAAAAAGCCCTTAAAAGCTGGGCTTTGATGTTCGCAAGCGCTTCTCGTGTCTGCTGCGCAAATAAGCTGCTCTTCGCTTCTAACAATTTTAGGGCTGGAGTTGAAGGAATAGGAGCTCCTAACTTTTTCTTTTGGCTGGTAAGAGGTTTAAAAGCCCCAATTACAGTTCGGTTTATTGAAAAGGTTTTGATTGTTTGACTTCCTTTCCTGATGGCTGTCCCCATTAAATCTGACCTTGGACCGAAAGCTTTACCTGATGTTCGTGAAAAGTCTAAGTATTTGTTTACCACCTTTATGCTTACAACTACTTTAGACAGATGCTTTTATCAAGTTTGTAAAGTGGTCCAGTAGCATTTAATATGGGTAAGCGGCAAATTGATTCAGGCTGTAGGTAGGTTTCTTAACTACTGCATAATCTCTTTCAAGCACACCTTTACCACCAGGTGTAAAGCAAGTTACTTAGGCATGTTCCCTGGGATCTTGCTACTATAAGAGAAAAGGGTTGGGGTTTTGGGTTTGTTTTTTGTTGTTGTTGTTTTTGGTTGGTTGGTTTGTTGGTTTTTTGTTTTCTTTTAGACCTAGAAGTAAGCTCCTTTATTAGTTTACTAGTAGGATGCTTAAAATGTCAGTTAAGTAGGTAGTAAGTCACTTTCTCTCACTTTCAGCAACTTGCAATCCTAGTAAAGGAGAATGGTGTGAATGAAAGTAAGTCATGTCTGTGGCTTTTAAGATATTGCGTGTCATCCAAAACTGCTCAAGGCTGGCTGGATAAATGTAGCATATTGGCATTGCACCATTGCAAGGCGTATTAACCGGCTCAATGCTTTATAATTCAGCATTAAATTACTAAAAATTACTATGAAAAAGAACTCTTACTATATTTTGGTGTAAATGAAGTATGGCGTTCATACTGGCATTCTCAATGTATTACTTATTCCCATGTCTGAGTACAAAAGTACAAGTGTATCTTGACACTGAGTTTTCATCTAGCAAACCAGCGTCTCCTAGAAACTGAGATGGCTGAGATGTATTAAACAGAAGGAGCAACTTTTTTTTTACCACAGTTTTGATGTTGTATGAGTAGGCTCATCAACTTTGGTGAGAGCAGGAGTTCCTGTGTGAATCACAGGCTCTGATCCTCTGAAAAGCTTTGTTAGTGTGCAGGAAAAGCGTTGCCACATTGCACCTTTGTTGCAATATTTCACTCTAACGCCTAATTAATGATAAGCTGGATATGTTGAAGAACACAAATGATAAAGTGCTTTACCACCATTATTCCTGTGAAGACAAGTACTTCAATTAATATAACTTGAAGTGTGTGGTACTCAGAAGGAGCACAAATATTTCCTGGCTGTGTCTTGTAGCCCTGTCTTCTTCTCATCTCCCTCAGCCCCTAAAACACATCTAAGTGTTTTCAATCACCGGCAAGGTTCTAAATTTAATCTGCTGCCTTTGTCTTTACAAAGTTAGAAATAAATCAATAGCTGCCGTACAATTTCATGTATGGCAGGTTTGTAAAATACAGATCTTTTCCATGTGATATTTAATGTGATGAATGTGCCCTAGCTGACAGTATGGTGGCTTTTTTATCCATATTTCTCAGAAAAGCTGGAGCTAGTGTGGTCAGACAAGACCTCATTTACTTCACAAAGGGGAAGACTGCAAGGGTTGTGGGCAGGGTGTAAGGGAAGGTGTTCTAGACCTGTGAGACAGAAATAACAATGTGCAGCGCTGTAGTGGAAGTTCTTGTCCCTAACTTGCTCCCTTTCTTTGTCTTTGTCATTGCAGCAGCTAAGTACTTTCCCTTCTCTCGTTTCTTGCCCCTGGGGCACTGACTGCTAAAGCCATCTGCCGCTCCTTGTTTTATTGCGCGCAGTTGACAGCTGCGGGTGGGAAGTGGGTGGTTAGAAAGGAGCTGAGACCCTGTTTGTTGTGTACCTCTGTTGGCAATAAGATGGTTCTATTTTCATCCCTTTTTCTTACCCAGAACTTCTCAGAGTACTCTGCCAGTGTTACAGAGCGTGTGAAAAGTTGTCCTCAAGTAAAAATATCAAATCAAGTATGGGAAATTTTTAAGACCTGGCTGTAAATGAACTGAGAGTTCACAACTTCAGGTTAAGTGAATGTGAAGTTGGGACTCTTCACCATTTCTAAAGTTTCCCTGAGAAGATGGATGATGTTGACTTCAATTTTCTATTCTTCCTTGTCTGAGAAACCTGCTAGTCAGCTATAATTTAGTTGTGCTGCTTTGATTCTTGAGGTGGTGTGTCTTTCATAGTGGAACTTTAAGGCTTTTGGAGAGAAAAAAGTATTTCAAAGGACTTCGAAATAAAACAATAACTACTATTCAAGCAAGCTGGTAAATGTAAGAGTAAATTTTAGAGGGCAATGGATTCTAGAATCCTAAAAGGCTGGAAATTCTTACTTCCACAATACCTTTATTATGTTTCTAATTTTTTGTTTGATATTGCCCTCTTTATGCATATGCGCAGTAGGCCCCAAATGTCCTTAAAATTATGCAACCACATTTCCTAATGCAAGTTCTCTTTTCTGAGTTCAGTATATTACCAGTAATGATTGCTTTTCCCTGAGTATTTTAGGCAATATTACTGTTAACCTAGTAAGATGTATTTGGAATGATGTAGTGACCTCAAAAAACTCTGTCCACAGGTTTCTTTCTTCTAATAAAATTGGGTATAACTGAACTTGGCATTTTAAATATCAGTATCTGGACAAAAGCAAATAGTCTTTAAAGCTATGGAACCTCTCTTTTCTCACACATGTTTTAGAGGTAAAAAACTAATAACTTCTTACTTGAAACCATGAGGTGAATGGCTGGTGTCCAACAGACATCAGTATAATGCCACTTGGTATCATGAGAAAGGAAATTTGCCCAATGGCAGCCTATTTTTAAGTGCTGCAGTCTCTGCTTTTTTTAGCAGGATTTTTGACCAGACTGGAGTTTGAAACAGGAAACATGCAGCTGACACAGTTATCTCTCCTTTGGGACCTATGCTCAATACAATGAGCTATTAATGTGCCCTAATTTAAGGTGACTTTCAATTATTTTTATCAAAATGTTGTCATGAAAGAAACATCTTACTTCATTTCTCCTCTTTAAAAATGGCTATTTCTTGTACACTGGCTCATTTCTTTCTCACATGTTAGTCAGTTTATAGTCTCTGGTGTTTGTTTTGATAGGAGTGGTGACAATGGGCACAGTGGTAGCATGACAGTGTACCACAGGCATTCCTACACATCTGCTGAAGTTATTTAAATGTGTTTTGCTGCTACTGAAGTGCTCTGAAGTTTAAGGTATATAGACCTGCAAGCTTCTTTTGGAATCTTTATTGATTATAGAAAATGTATGATATACAAGATATCTCATAACCTAGGCCTAAAATGAAACTTGTAATGATCAGTCAAAAAACCTGAAGCTTAGTTAAGTGTTGGATAAATTGAAGAAGTCCTTGATAGTTTGATGCCAGTTATAAAACACTTGATTTTGAAAATTTACCCTGGGTTGTGGAACTCCTGGTGGATTGCACTTGCTGAGACTGTTTAAAGGCAGTAGATTTTCTTTTAAATAGAGAATATTTCACAGCTGCAATCAAATTTCACACCTGAGTGAACAAAATGTATTTTGGTACAGGATGGCTTACCTTGTGCTTTTTATCTTCTAAAAGTCATTGAGGTATTTGCTACAAGCAAGATCATCTTATAACAGGGCAATTCCAAAACTGACATACAAGATGTCAGTATGACCAGCAAGACTTTTAAATACTGCTTTTTGTTCTGTACTGGCATTTGATTCTTATTCCAATTGGGACTCCAGAATACTAAAAGATGAAAATATGTAATTAGCTTTGTTTCAGTATTGATTTTGATGAGTTGTATATATACTGATTTTTTTAGGAATATTTAATGTCCAAGTTATTGTGTATTGGAGAAAAGGTATAGGGTCAATATACCTGAATTAAATTTAGCTATTATAGTTCTATTGCAAATAATTAGTTTGCAGGGCAGTAAATTGGGCTGTTCTTAATTTTCTTTTTTCCATGCTTCAGGTGACTTGCACAGATGAAATAGACTTCTTAGATTATGTTACAGCTCCGTATTTTAGATCATTAGGCTTAGTACAGCTCACCAGTATTTTTTGTATTGAAAATTCTATGTGAAACTTGACACAAAAATATACAATTATTATAATCTTCAGTTTCTTTTTGGTATGTTTCACATCTATTTTCAGAAGCAAAAATAAATATTGAAACTTAAAATAAAACCTACTTTTAACCTTAGGAAGAAATTTTGAAGTTTTGGTAGTAGTCAGAATTACATTAGAACTGTACTATGATTTAGGTATTTTTTTGATTGTTAAGGGATATATATGACTTGGAGTAATCACTTAACATTCAAATCCCAGAAATTAAATTATATTTACAACATTATTTCCTTTGCACACTTCTGTAAATTTTTAAGTCTTATAGCAATTAAGAAAGCACATGGAGTATTTATTTATTCCACTAAATAGTTTTACAAGAAATCAAAAAGTTAATGGGGATTTTTCTCCCAAATCCTGTTAATTTCAGCATGGTTCTTTGAATCAGTATTTAATCAGTTTATTTAATTAAACTCTTAGACTTCTAGCTTTACTGTCTTGAACTTCTCTGCAGTCAGGCTTGTTTTACAAGACTGCTTTTCTGTAATGCAGTGTAGAGTTGTTTATTGTATTATGATTCTTAGTTGTTTTTTAGTTTCTTCAAATGTTACTCTTGGATTTCTGTAGAATTCCAAAGTGAATGAACAGCAAAACTGAACAGGATCAAAACTAAGACTTTCTTGATTCTTATTTCAAGGTTACTGAGGTGCAAAATCTCACAATTTGTCTCTTATCTAATCTGGTTTTACTCAGAAGATAGTCAGTTACTTTTTAGCCAGAAGATATCATGTGTGGTGTGTGTATTTACCCACTTTGCATGTTTCAAAAAATAGATGAGAAACGTTTCTTGAAATTTCTCTTAACAGTATTTTTTCTGTCTCTGTCCACTGTTTGTTCTTTGCTATTACTAGAAATTGTTTTGTTTGTGCATACCTATTTTTTTTCAGCATTAGAATTGTCAGCTTCTCATGACTTCAAAACTTTTAAAATTTTTTTACTCTCCTTTTTAATTTTTCTAGTTGTTCTATAGTACTTCTTAACATGAAGTTGTGTTTTTGGTCATTCAGAATTATTTCTGAGATTTTTTCCATTTAGTGTTTCTTGCCTTTATTTTTTTACCTCAGACTTAAAAAAGAAATCTATGTTAACTACTATATCTATGTATGTATTTGTATTCCTTGAGAGTATGTCTTCTTTTTTACACATGTTGACATGCATTTAATCTGATAATTGTTATTGGCCCATAGACCATTACCATCACTAAGTAAGAAATAACCATAAAAATGTCATCTTGGCTTTCCTGTGGAGTACTGTCTGACACATCTCTACCTGCTCTGTTCTTTTTAGGAGAATTTTGCTTTCTACCCATCAAAATACAGCTTATCTTAAAAAATATCAATAGTGATATTGAAGTGTACTTTCTTCTTATTGTTTAGAATTCATTAATTAGGGTATTCATGCAATAAAATGTGAAATTGTGTGTTAATTATAGTTTCTGTTCATTCTGGTTGTATATTTTTGCAAGCATATTATGCTTGCAGTATTTCCATGTTGGAAAGCATTTTGTATCTTAATGTTTTTCCTTTTGTTTTGGGTTCCATCCTTTCATTTGTCAGTCTCTACTCTTAAATGATGAAAACTACATAGCAAATTTGAAGAAATTTATTTTGTCTGTTGATAACTTACTTAGTTGAGTGTTTAACACACAGGAAACATATGTTAGGGATGTTAGATTAATAAATGTTGATGTTCTCTAATCTACACTGATAGCCATCACTTCTTATGAGATTTAAAACTATAGAAATTTTGTATTTATCTTGTCTTTGAAAAGCATATGATTTTTAAAGCATAAATTTGCTGTTTAGCAGCTTCCAGGAGTCTATCTGAAAATGTTAATGGCATTGACAGATTGTATTTTGACATCATAAGTGTCATGAAGTACTATGGACCTGTGACTTTCTGCAATTCAAATTATGTAAATATAATTTATTTTTTTTTTTCCTTTTCATATTTTTCTAGGGAGAAAGGTTTAATCACAAGAAATGGATGCTAGAGGATTACAAGGAGATGATAAACTGAAGGTGCTTGTCATTTTACTAGCATGTTTGGTAAGTTAAAGGTTAATATTTTTCTCCCATGTTGAAAAAAGTTGTACTGAACACAGAATCTGTGTCTTTTGTTTTACACAGTACTGTTAATGCTAAAGGTCTTCAAATTTTGCACACAGACAATTGTTTACACATTTTATTGATTTGGGCTTAAGCTTGGTTCACTGATTCATATAATTTTTGGCCGCTACTCAGGCACAATTACAAAATCATACCTTGTGAGCCTCTTCATGGACAAAGGAATGGACTAGGGCAGAAAATAGAGGTGAATATAGTGCTATGGAGGTGATGCTGCTTCACTTCAGAGGTGAAGTGGTGCTTCACATCATCTCTTACTCCAATGTGCTATATACCTAGTTTAGGTGTTTGGAGTATTCAATTTATGGACAGAATGTAGCACAGCACACAGTTACATTGCCGCTGGCTTGCTGCAGAACTAAGGGTAATCAATAATTCAGAAAGTTATTTTTAAGATCAAAACATAGATTTATTTCTCAGATTTAATATATTTTGGTCAATTTACCTTTTCTTTGATTTTGTTGTTGGTTTGGGTTTTTTTTTAGCTAAGTAAGGTAATTTGTGAGACTGGAGACTGCAGAGAACAAGAATTTAGGGACCAGGCTGGAAACTGTATCCTCTGCAAACAATGTGGGCCTGGAATGGAACTCTCAAAGGTAAGGAAATCATGATTTCTTGAATTTACTTTATTTCTCATAAGTGCATGTGATAAAGTATGTGATCTAAAATAATGGATATCTGTACTTCCTTGAAAATATTTACTGTTTTGGCATTTGAGCCTTTTGCAGTTTTTCAAGAACCATGTTATCTGTTTCATTTTGTATAAAATGCCCAGTTCAGAAAATGATGATGCCACTAATGAATATGCAGTACCATCTGGATGGGCTCTCAAATTATTGTTTTAAAGGGGAGTTAGTGCTACAAAGGAGGGAAGAAACTACAAAGGGGAAAAAAAAACCTACAGGGAGTTAAGATTAAATAACTTTACTCTGTAGAAGAGAATGTGAAAAATTAATTTCAAACCAATGATTGGTACAGGCTGCTGATTTGGAGGGGCTTATTTTTTACAGTGCTGACATTCAGAATCAGTTCTGGATTCTTGGTGACAAAGTTTAAATATTTTATATATGAACTTTCTGTCTTAACAGAATGTTTTATAATAAAAAGTTCATAAGTACATAAATACAGAATAAGATTCAAATGAGAGCTAATATATTTCCTTAGAACAGGAAGGAGATAGGCAATTGTTCTGTTTTCTGGGGTTAGGGCACTTTAGGAAGCCAGATTCAAGTCAGGCTTAATTTCTTTGCTTTACAAGTAATTAAAAATGTAAACCTAATTCTTATCTTTGTGCCATGTAAAGTAATGAAAAACATGAGGCTAGAAAAATACATGATAATATTTAGAAAGCACATAAGAAGTTCTTGTTAATATCATGGAGAAGGAAATACTATTGTGAATCTTATGTAATTGTATTTTGCTTTTATAACAATTGTTATATACAAATCTCTTCCAAAACAAAGAAAGAAAAATCCCCATAAAAGTGCTTGAGTTACTGGGTTTTTAGGACAGTGGAAATGAATCAATGGAGATGAATGCTGGCTGGGATTCAGTAGAATTAGAAAATTCATCTTGGCAAAATTTTCAACAAAATTCCAAGTCTGAATGCAAGTCACAAGGGGGATCTTAGTTGTTTTCAGTGCAGAGAAAGTAGGTGCTGTGCATGAGCAGGGATAGAGAACAATGAAGGAAGATATAACTGAAAGAAGAAGGAGCCAGAGATATGATGGGATTCACTAACTCAGTTACTGGAGTTGGAGGAGACAACAAAATGAGTTACTCTCTTGGGAGACTGGATGCCTTGAAGGGAGCAAGTGTGTCCTGCCAAGAGACATGAGGATTGGTAAGGCAAAAAGCAGTGCAGGGTGGTGTCAGGAAGGGTGAGTAGACCTATCAAGACTCATGCATATGTAAAACCATCTCTTTAGTGCCTAGCTCTAAACCCACATCTTACCCATTGTTGGAGTGTGAGGCTGTGACCCTGACGAAACTGAGCAGTCAGATCCATACCTGAGAGGTGGGGCCATAAAGAACACACACACCCTTTGCATGCAGAAGGGCAAACTCTGTCTTGGATTTCTGCTGGTAGTGTAAGAAGGATGGAATTGAGGGTGTCTAGGGGAATTTGAAATGTTTCTTTTGAAAATTTTTTAACACAAACCATTTCTAAGTTTGGTGTGTAATGTGTGTTCAAACTGCAAGGGGAAAAAGAAACTTTCATTTTATGGCTCTGTAGTTCCTACTATGCTCAGCTCTGAGAAAAACCCACAAGTTAAGTATTGTGGCTTGTGTGTGATTTGAAGGGATTTACTGAAATTGAGTGACACATTTTCTCTATCTCTTGACCCCCTGTGGTGAGTGTTCAGTGCGTTAACAGAAATATTTAGTTTCACACTTCAGTGGGAATCCCTTTGTATGTTGGGCAGTATTAGTGAAGCTTTAGTCATACAAGCAATGCTCTTAAAGCAGAGATTTGGTCATTACTTACAACCATGGATGTGGTTTAGTTTGGATTTTTTTTCAGATTGGCCTTAAATTTGAGAACTCAAAGGTTCTAGGACCTTTTAATTTATAAAGGCACTTGTAAATATGGCACTTTGTGGCCAGTACTATGTGCAGTTATATAGTCAGATAATATGCTTACCTAGTTGTCAAATAAACCCCAAAAGCATAAAAACTAAGGCCCTTGGTAATTACACTTAATTTAATAAAGAAACACTAAAACAGCAAGGTTATGGTTTACAATAGTTCGCTATTCAAGCTATGGTTTTGCTTCACCTATTTTTGTTTACAGTCTGATAGTCGTGATTCTTAGGACTAGTTTGGTGTTTTTGAAAACATGAATGCTTGATTACTTTCCCTATGTAAGCAATTACTTCTCACAGACAGTAATAGGCTTCAAAAATATTTTTTCTTCTATACTAGAATTGAAATAACAGATTTTGCTCAAACCTAAATGAGTGGAATTGTAATTTCCTTCATAAATAGATGAACAATTTTCTGTGAATCATAGTGAAGGATGTGATGCTGTGGCTGTAATTGAAATGTGGTTGAAAGTAGTCATGTAGAACTACAGCTTGAAGCAACAAATATGTTAAGTCAAAGGTCAGAATGGAAGGGGAAGAGGCGTTTAATGATACACTTGAAGTAATTTGCAGCCCAGGAGAAGTTTTGTTTGCTTGGTTTTTTTTACATATGAGAAAGCAATGATATAATAATGCTATAGTTTAATAACAGCTTCTCTAACACTAAATAATGTGTCACTTTTCCTATTAAACATTTAGTGCTCATGGATACAACTAGATATACTGCTGGATATGTGAGCATGGTTGTCTGTCTAAGTGTATAGTAAAATAGAATGTTAGTGGTGGTGTTTTTAATTCAGTTCCCCCTGAGTGTTTTAAGCAATTGACAGACAGGTTTATTTTTTTCATTTGAAAAAAAACACATCAACAATTTTATATATTGTTATATAATAACAATTTTACATATTGTTAAAAGCAAAAGCCCAGCTTTTCTACCTTGTGTATGAGAAATTATTTTATCTCTGTTACAATTTAAATATGTAGTTTTCTTTTTTGTCATGACTGACTTTACAGAAATACAGAGCCAAAACCCAGCTGTACAGAGTGCATATCTGTATGTGCATATGCTTATTTTTAAAACTATTAATAACTTTACTTAGATACATATATTTGTTGCTATATCATATAAGTATTTCACCTTTCTAAATTAGGAAAATGATGTTGCCCTTTCTCAATTTCTATATCAGACAGTAACATAAATCAACTTGCCCATGGTAATGCAGGAATTTTTTGGTAGAACAGAGTAGACAGAGGCCGTAGAGTGGAACAGAGGCTTTCTCTTCACAAGGCACCACAAGACAAAGGGAGATGGGCACAAATTGTACCAGAACTTCTTTTTTACAGTGAGAACATTTATTCACTGAAACAATCTCCCCATCAGTCCCCATCAGTGGGAGCTTATAGGATGCAACTGGACAGAGTGCTAGATTGACTCAGGTCCCTGACCCATGAAACCCAGATACTTTTCAAGATTCCTTCTAACCTGACTGTTCTGTGATTCAATTGTGAATGTTTTAATTGGGATTGCAAACCAGTTCTCAGTCTATTGGATTGACCTTCCTGTACAGGTAAACAACTGCAGACACCCTTGATAGTGTGAAACAAAACCAACAAACAACCCAGAGTTATTTTATGTAACTAATTTTGAATCTAAACCATTCTTTTCAGCTTTTGCTGTCGCAATTTAATGGGGTTCTCTTTTTCCAAAATGTTGTTAAAGTAACTTTTTCTTCCTTAAAGTAAGACAGAAATAGTACCACCCTCATCTTTTCCTTTCTGATTGCCTATATGCTGTTCTAACAACAATGCTGCAATGTTATGTTAGCTTAGAACTAAAATCCATTGATCACTTATGTTAATTGTATTTTTAGTAAGTACCCTTAACATATTGCCATCAGAAGAAAGGAAGCTTTGTTATTTTATCAACAGAATTGATGGGGAAGAGAGTGAAAGCTGCTTTTTTTTTGCTTCTATTTCTTAATTTAAAAAGATTCTCTGTATAGCCTTTTCTTCTCATAAACATGTGTCTTTGGTAATGTTTGTGAAGCCTTCAAATCACCGAATTAGCTTAGTTTTCAGTGTGTGCAGCTTTTGTTTCTGGTTGTTTTGGTTTGTTTTTTGTTTGGGGATTTTTGTTAGGTTTTTTAGATTTTTTCTTTTTTTGTTAAACAGTGCTTTCTTTTGGGGTGGGAGACTGAAATGGTTGTGTTGATTCAGAAGGAAGTGTTTGCTTCACATAGCTCAGCATTATTGCATTTCTCATTCATTTAGTAGATAGCAAAGCATCACATAGTTAAGCACAAATCATTTAATAGCTTCCATTCTCTAAGTGGCTTCAGTTTGCCAGTGCCTGAATAGTCAATGGTTTGGCTCGATAGTAACATCCTTTCACCCTATCTTATATATGTTTTTAAAATAAATCAAACCTTATATATTATTGAAATTTATACAAATCACAATTAATGCAGACAAAAAACCCCCCCAATATGACGTAGTTTGCGTTTCAGCTTTTTTCTTAAAAACATTCAGGTATGGAAATGAAAGTTCTTCCAGTCCTTCCACCATCATTTTTTTTTAAGTTATCAACTGAGCCAGTACACTGAGGGCAATATGTGACAAGGAAGGAATAGAAACCAAGAGGTGGAAGGGAGAGTGCCTGAAGCCAGCCCTGCCATCCAGTGAGCCATGATAAATACTGTCACCCAGAGACAGCTGCTGTACCAAGAGCTGGTGGGATGGAGGCAGCTTGGTGGTTGGCAAGGTGGGGCAGTGTATCACAGCTTGCTTCCTTGTACCAGGTATATGATGAAGAAAGATGAGACCTGCATGTTGTCTCAGCAAAAGGAATTGTGAATTAAACAGGCAGGTACTGTTTGAAGCTGCTCCTGGATGTGACAGTCCTCAGACAACATCAGAGTGCTGCGACTGACGTGTTGTCACAGTGAAGCCACTGGGAGCAGCTGCTGCCATGTTTAGCAGTCACTCTTTAGTTTTCAAAGCAAGAGAGCTGCTTGTGAGGAAGCCTGCCAGATTTCAGCTCAGGAGAGGCCAACATGTGTTTCTGGAAACTGGAGCAGCTGCATGTAAGGCATGTCAAATCATCTTCACTGAGAATGAAATTTTTCTGACCCTAGCTGTGCACTTTGACCCAGCAGCTAAGTCTGACATTTGCAGGGTTCTGTTGCAGCCTGTCCTGCTTAGAGACTTCTGCTGACAGGTCCAGCTCATTATTGGATTCTAGATGAGGCTGACCCACAGCCTGAGGTGCTTTAGGAAGCTAAAACTATGTGCTATTTAACAAGGCCATGTACTCAAAGGTGTTAGGAAAAACTTAATTTCCCAGCCCCAGTATAGTGCCACAACCTGTTACATGACCTGACACCAATTAAAGGTGTCTTAGTGCCTGGAAGACTTTTTCTTGAGAATACCCAAGTATTCTTGTAATCATGGCTTAAGTGGAACTGCTCTGGCTGCGTTGTCTTGGGACATACATAGGTTGTGGATAATCAGTGGAACTAGAAACAATTCTATAATGTACTTGCAGATTATGATCTTAATGATGCCTGAAAGCATTTTCTAATGAAATTTCAGGTTATTTTAATTGAAATAATGTTTAAAACCTAATTTAATGTTCATTTACTGTCTGTGCTGGATTCATCTTTTAGGGAAAAACCATACCACTTAAGTCCAGTACCCTTTATAGTCTGCTCAACTTATGCTTGTTCTGTCTGGATCAGTGTTTGGGTAGAACATAGTGAAAGAAAACTTTAACAGTGGCTTGGTAATTTCTTGAAGAGGTGTTTGCATTATTCTGTGCTTTTAATATTTTTAGCTATAAACAAAATTATGAGTTTGGTTAACTAGTTTGCTACAGATTCCTAGGCAGCCTTAACCAGTGACCCCACTCGATGTCCCCAGTGTCCCCAGTGGAACACTTCTGGACACAGTTGTTCTGGAGATAAATAAGTTAAAGGTAAAGAGATGGTACATTACTATGGTAGTGAAAGCTGTATAGATATCAAGAAAATTGAGGTGCATTTGAATTTTGAAGACTTTTGTAATTAACTTGAATTCAGTTTACTAAAGAAGTGTTCTGGGTTTTGTGACTTGTATATCTTTTAAGAGAGAAATTTTTCATTAATTGAAAAAGCAAAGTGGAAAGGGAGAAGTGTGCTAAGTGTTCCTCACAGAAAATTTTGCAATAGCAAAAATAAAGACAGCATATATTTGTGCTTTTATGGCACAATTTTTTTTTTTTAATCTAGCTAATTGATATTACAAATTTTATTTCTCTTCTCTGCAGTCCTAAGATCAAATGCCACAGGAGATGAGTCTCTTTTAAAGTTAAGAGTGGGAGCATGGAAAGGGTGAGGGGGAGTTGGGAACTATTTAGATCTCATCAGCTATATAACTTGACAGCTTTGTAAATAGAACACTGAGAAAACTGGTGCACATCAGTTTTGCACATGTACTGATAAAAGATGAACAGTCAATTGTTTGTATCTTTGCTGGACTGCTAAATTATAAAGTCCAAGATTTCAAAGGGTTTGAATCCATCATCTAAATCATATCCTTCAGTTTGGGGAATGTGGTTAATTATGGGTACAGATCTGTTTGAAGTTCTGCCTGGTTTACAAGCTTAAATATTTATTTGCACCTGCCAGGCAGTTAACTACCTCAAATGTTATGTGAACATAAAAAGCACATACATAAAGTTTTAGTTGTTATGAATTGGTATCTGTGGAATTCCTGGCAAGGACTTAGAAGCCATCTTTGAAAAGATGGGAGACTGTAAATTCCTTGGGCAGAAGATTGCTTTGTATTGCATCCACCATTTTTATAGCTTTAAAGTAAACCATTCCATGATGCAAAGGATCACTAGGATGTGTCCATACATCCAGTTATATAGCAAAGCAGATCTGATCTAGAAACAATTTACTCAGCTTTGATAGTTCAGGCCAGTGAGTGAAAGCATTTAATTCTAAGTTTTATTTCCTGCTTGTTTTGATCCAAAGCTTCAAAGGTAGTCTGGAGAGGAAAACTTATAATTAAGTTGATTCAAGCCTTGTATTTGAAAGTTTGATAGGACTTGGGAGGGACTGATTCCAAGTGATTTATCAAAAGATCTGAGTATATATGGTTTAACTGAGTTGTATAATATATTTCATAACTGCTAGCTAACTAGAAAGAGTAGGTATTTAGAAAGAGTGTGTTAAAGATTTGTCATATTCAGTGAAAAAGTTTAGTTAAACTTAGGGAGAGCAAAACCTAACACAAGTTAGTCTGGTTCCAGTCCCTGGTGGTAATTTTGTAGCTTTGTATACAGTCTTACAATTACATAAATAAAATAGAGTGTAAATATTAACACAGGAAGATGCAGCTACAACTGACATGGCTTTAGCATTGATTCCTAGTAGAAACTTGTCAATTGAAATAAAATTATATAAAACGTTCTACATCTGAAGTAAAAAAAAAAAGTAAATAAATATTTTTATAATTTTTTTAACTTTTTGCCTACCAGCTTTAATATGGTCCCAGTAAATTACAGGAGGACTGTGCTGTACAGGGCATGGAACTGTAAGATGTTTTTTGTTGTTGTTACTAACTGCAATGTTTTGCCTGTCTGCTCCTTGATCTGAGAAATAGTCATTAGTAATAATCTATATTTCAGCCAAAAGAAAGCAAAACAAAACCTAAAAATTTTTGTCCAAGTTCATAGATCTAGAGACAGAGGAATAAGACTATTTTTAGTGTCTTTTTGTAGTTGCTTTCATAAATTGCTCATTTTCTCCATACTTGAGGGCTTGTTCATCAGATTAGAATAAAGTTTATTCCTAACATAAAGGAAAATTTAAAATTCTTACAGTGTCCTGTAAAATGCATCTAAAGTTATTTATTGTTACTTTACCTTTTCAGGTTAGAGGGACTATAAAATTTACATTGGCCAGCTTGATCACAGAACTTGTCCCATAGTTGCCTTCTCAGTACACAGCCTTGGAGAATCCAAGCGTGTTGAATCTTGGAGAATCTGAGTGTGTTTCTGAATTTTAAAAGTTCTTTTATTGCAGCAGATTTGGTTAGGTTGGTGACTTCAGAAAAAGTTGTTTAAATGCATCAAATACATGCATCATGCATGTTTAGGTGAATCAAACTGGTGGAAACCTTCTCTGAAGTTGCCTTAGTTGAAGATTTCCTGCAGCTTTACCACTAGGAAGGGAATAGGGAAGGGAATAATAGGGAAGATGACCTATTCTTCCCTATTATATGAGAATACATACGGGAAAACAAGGTCCCCGTATTGTGCCTTTCCTAATAAGGTCTTTCTGGCAATTTGTTGTATCCCCAACAAGAAATTTGTTGTTGGTTTTGTGGTGTAATGCATCAAGTTGAACTGTAAAATACCAAACAAAATTGATAGGATATTTGGATGATAAGAGGGAGTAGCAGCTCCTAGTAACTTGATAACTCCCAAGAGTTGATTGATACTCCTTGGTAATCAGTTCATAGGATTTAGTCCCCAAACTATTACATATGGCTTGGTGTTTATCTTTGCAGCTTGTCCATTGTATTACGTGTCCTTTTGCAAATGAATAGAAATAATGTCTTTAAACTGCTAAATTTGGCAGAAATAATCAACCATAACAATATTTCTTGCATAGTAAAATACTGTGCCTCCCTGTGATCAGTGATTCTATTAAAGTTTTCCAGCAGTTTGAGAACTGTTAGAACTGTAGTGGGTTGAGTTTATGAGATTCTTAGTGGCTAAGCAACATTTCATGCCTAGCTGATGGTCATTAACCAGCTCTGGTTTATTTGGTAACAGAAGTCCTAGCTTTTGAAGATCAGTGCACTCTCTTTAGCAATTAACTTTGCTCACCTTAGCTCTGAACCTTAATATCAAAGTGCTCCTTTGCTGTTTTTGTAACTGAGTAAGTGCCTTTATACTTCACTTGTCCCAGTTCCTTCGCTTTCACATGACTGACCTAATTAAAAAACAGACAGCTCAATAATTCTACCATAAGCTAGTAATAATGTAACTGTGGGAGTCCTTGAAGCCCTTTATCATTCAAATACACAGTGGTTTCATGAATAAAGTGGATGACTAAGTATTACTTATAGAAGTAAGGGAGATTATTAGCAGGGGAAGGCACATTTGAACTTGCTGAAAGGATGGCTTTTGTCTCAAGAAAGACCTACTCTCAGTAATTATTACACTAGGTCTTCATTTTATCCCAGCATTCTCCTCTTGTTCATGCTTTCAGTGACTGAATAGCTCGCTATTGCTTGTTAATCCCTACAGGAATGCGGCTTTGGATATGGGGAGGATGCACAGTGCATGACATGCAGGCCAAACAGATTCAAGGAAGACTGGGGCTTTCAGAAGTGCAAGCCTTGTCTGGATTGTGCCTTGGTTAACCGGTTTCAGAAGGCCAACTGTTCTGCCACCAGCAATGCACTATGTGGGGACTGTTTGCCAGGGTAAGGCCATTTCTGAAAAAAATGTTCTGAGACTTGAACAAATTCTAACCTAATTTACATTAAAATTGCTTGTTCATGTTTTCTGGATAAATGTTGGAGCACTTTCTGTATTTATGAAAGTCTGATGTTCTAATCTTTGCCTCACTGTGTTATCTGAGCACTTAATTTCTGGATTGCTGTAGTAATTGTCTACAAAAATGGTTTTATAATTACCTACTTGGTCTGTGAGACTATTGTCTGTACAGTGCCTGAGCAAAATACCTCAGTGTTACTGGTGACTTCATTCATTGTTATAAAGAATTAAGCATTTGGAAACATACACAGCTACCTTCTTCAAAAATGATCAAATTATTTGCTTGCATTTTTTCCTCTCCTTAGGTCAATGCTTAATAATGCTCACACACATATATTCTTACGTTAAAAGCAGTGGCTGTGTGGTTTACTGTCTGAAATTTCTTCCGCCTTTCTTTTCTTCAAAATGCATAAAGCACGATACTAGCTGAAAATCATAAATTACCTGAAATAATTGTTTGCTGAAACTGCTGTTATAAATCAAGAGCTGTGCTTAGTTTGTTGTCCTGCCATCCCAAAACTCTGTTGCTAATTTTCTCTGTTTGCAGTATTAAATCTTAAGATCTCTAAAAGGCTATTCTTCACACTGTTGCCAAGTTCCAATACTATAAACACCTACCATGAATTTGTAAAAATACATTTTTGTTGCTTTTTTGAACTGGTAATTTAACTGATGAGAGTAGTGTATGAGAACTGATTTGCAATTGTAACAGCCTTTGTATTTTCAGAATATATATTTCAGACATGCTTAAAAGTTCTTACATTTGTTTAGTATCTATATGTCAGGAGTTTTATTTTCTCTCTCTCTATATATATATATATAAATAATTTTCTTAATACCAACTATCAAATACCTGAACACTGTTGAAGCTTCTGCCATTATTCCTTCTCAAGCCAGATGTGAAATCTCTTCATTTAAAAGCACTTAGCAAAGGTTTGGTAACTAATCCTGCTTAAGTCACTGTATAAGATGGTGCAGCCCCAGGCATTGTAGATGTTACTCACAACCACTTTTGATAGTGCTTGCAGCCACATGGTGAATTGATTTATGCTTTTATGGCATATTAATTTATATGTATTGTAGGACTTACTTGGCTGTCAGTAGGTAGAAGATTTTCTTCTTCTGTAAATAATATAAACTGAATCTTGGAAGATGAGAAAGGAATAAAAAAGAAGCCACATTGGGACATGAATTAAGGATAGAGGTAACCTGGAGGACCTGGGAATGCTTCTCAGTATTCTGGTCTAGAATGCATCCTTGATAGGTGTGTTGAGTTTTAAAATGAGAGCTGCCTCCACAACCTGAGTTTTCTGGCAGGTTGGAAAAAGGAGGAGGGAAGCCATGGCCATGGGCAAGGGTAGTCACAGGACATCTGTTCTGGATGTTTTGGGTAACAGAACTTTAACACACCACCACTGTTATCTGCCCTTTGGTTTAGATGCTGCCTGAACAAATGGAGGATACAGCCAGCCTAACCAAATAGCTTAGCTGGTGTTTTACCTCTCAGCAGACTTACTTACTTACTTACTTCTGTTTTTCATGGGTTTCCAACATGCCACTCTCCATTGTTCAACTTCAAAATAGTACAGTGAGCATGTCAGCTAAAAACAAATATTAACACATTTTGTTCAAAGTAAATGATCACAGTGACCCCTTCAGTCTTGCAGCCTATGGATCTGTTTCTGCTCACATTGTTGAAAGCAGGAATTTCTTGTGCAGTTGGAAAGCTGTTTGCTTTAGCTGATAAAAGCTTCATACTTCAATGGCATTTGCAGTGTTAGGAATATAACATCAGTAGAGTTAGTGCCTTTTATTTCATGTGTAGTGGTAGTGACCACTACAGAAAAAAAATCATGTACTCGTCTTGAAGAGGCCACTGCTGCTGATTCTGTCTTAGTACTAATGAATTGTTGAAGGACGGACAAACCTCTTTGATTAGGAGCTGTAGGTAAGTTCTTTAGAGAATGTTATACATAAAAATTTGAAATACAACATTCTAAAGTTCTGTTTTTCTCTTTGGTGCTACTCTTGTTCCCTGACTGGGAATGTAGGGTTTTGCCGGTCACTGTAGTCAGTATGCTCTTCAAACATAAGCTCAGCAGTAAAGTTGTTGAAGGGTCTTTAAATAAATGCCACTAATATCTGGCCTGTTATATATATATTAGAGGCGATTATTACCTTGTAATATATAGATCAATCACTTGACTTTTATTTTTTAGACATGTAACTAAGCTTGCATAAGGTAAGTTCTTAATGTGTGTCATGAATGTTGTGATCTTTGTGTAAAGTGGGATATTGATTTCTGTCCAAAATATCCAGAACTGTTTATTTCTTCTGTGAATATAAGATTATAGTCACCATGCATTTGGACTAACAGGTCTAGAGGTTTTCCTTAGTTTATATCTGTCTTGTACTATTAATTACTGTACTTTTGCTTACTTTTATTTTCTTCTACTTCTTGATTGTTTGCATTGAGACACAGATTGACAAAACTTGCAGTTATAGAAGATTTTGTTAAAACATCTGATTAATTTTGTGAGGGATAATAACTGGTTTTGATTAACTGTTTTTGTCACATTCTTCTGTCTTCTAGCTTTTATAGGAAGACTAAGCTTGGAGGCTTTCAAGACATGGAATGTGTTCCTTGTGGTGATCCTCCTCCTCCCTATGAGCCTCACTGTAAGTTTTGGTTTTCCTTTAGAGTGTTTTCTTNAAAAAAAAAAAAAAAAGACAGTCACAGTTACAAACTTTTTTAAAAACTCATTTTCTTTTTAGTAAATTGTTTTGTTCATACATTTCAGCAGGTCCAGTACTATCACTGAGAAGTTCCCACAAATAGCCAGTCTCTTGTGGATAAACATTCCTGTCACACCACATGGTCAGGGAGTCTTGACTCCACACTTCTGATCTTGTCTTATAGTTTTTTAATTTCTGTGTTAATGCCAAATGAAAGGCAATCCTCCTGGACTCTCTGCCAACTATCAGGTAGGGTAGTATTTTTCCTGACACCCAAAAAGGTATTTGTTGATACCTTTAAAAATAACTTTTATACTAAGATTACAGTGAGAGAGAACAATATAAATAACTTTAGAACAATATAAATAACTTTATATTCCTCTATACTGTTAAAAGAAAATAAGTAATTGGTTTCTCTATTTGTTTTTTGCCAATGAGAAAATTAGAATCTCTTCAAAAGAAGAGAACCTCCTTATTCTGTAGCAGAAGCCTTGTTACTGTGTCTTCCAAGACTGTTGGTGGTCTACATCGCATCATGTTTTTAATTCAGTGAAAAGAGAAATTATTCTCTTTTATTGCTGTCTACTTTATAAAATGAAAAATACATGTGATTCAAGATAATTATGTGGAAAATCTTGGGTTTACTACTTTGTTTCTGTAACTGTGAAGTTATGTTTCAGGAGTTCTTTCCCCTAATTCAAACAGAAAGATTTGTTTATAGAAAAAGTGAATTGTCAGGTTCCTGAAATACTTTATGCTACTTTAATAAATACACACTCTTTTTTCATAAATATACTTTCTCTTTTTTAAAATTGTGTGAAATTAAAATAGAACCGAGAGTATACTATTGTGCATTGAACCCATAAATTTCCCGTACTATAAACCTATAGTTTTATATTGTATTAACTTCAATGAAAGGATTCTTCTTCTTCAGCATTCCATATATTGTTTAGATAGTCTTTTTTCAAATAAACCAAACTTTCTTCTTTTCCCATCCTAGTTTTAGTGCCTTTTGAGTAAAGAACTTATAAAACCAGATTTTCAAGCATTTTCCAGATTTATAAAAACTTTTAAGGACTGCAACATTCAAAGCCAGTAAATCAGAGAATAAGTCAAATAAGTTCTAATGTTTGTAGCAGTAACTCATGCCCATGTTTAACATAAGCCTAGAAAGTAAATTCAAAAATGTTCAACTATTTTTGTAGTCTAGACAGTATCTTGGAGTGTTTAGAAAGAATGTTCTTCATATCCAACACTGTTGGGTTTGATGCCAAGAATGAAATGCTGATCTCAAGTTACTGAAGTAAATCACTCAAATTCAATGAGCTGCAGAAGTTATTTCTAGACAGAGTATGAACAGAGACAAGCCATTTCATATATGCATGCATTTTAATTCCTTCACCTGGGCAAATTCAGTATTATCCCCTTCATCTGTTTTTACTCTCTTTTTATCTGCAAAAAAAAGAAAGTTAGTGAAATGTAAAGTGCAACAATATTGTTCTAATGGAGGATCTTTAACTCATAAATTCATTTTATGTGTTTTATTCTCTTTTCTTGTTTGTTCCCTTCCAAGAAAGCATGCTCTTCAAATATGAATTCTGTTCTCTAGCATAATCGAAGACAGGGAAGAAGAAATTATCTCCCTTATCATTCAGCTTTGACTGTAATTAGTGACTTGTGTATTTCATATTTTTCAAAGTCACAAATGATTATTTTGAAAAGGTGATGAAAGAACAGTTGCCAAGTCTTCTGAAGTAACTCAGATTGTTTAGTTTATAGTGATTTGGCTTTTGTAATTGAGCCTAAGCTTGGATCTTAAATTGAACCATTAGGAAGCTATTACTCATTTTAAATGGACAACAGGCAACCCCGTGGAAAAGAGCATTTCCTCTGGCACAAGCTGCAGTGGTAAATCCAGATTAGAGACGTTTTTATTCCCTATCCTCATGGCTGGCACACCACCTTCAGCTAAATAACAGAAGTGGTAACAGCAAAGTTGTGAGAATTGGCAAGTATTTCTAGCTTTCACAGAAGCAATAATAAAAGGTTTGAAATCATTAAAATGTTTGTTATTTGCATACTAACCACCCATTAAAATCCTGAGTAACAGAAGTCCTACCATGAAGTACAGCTGCCATATGTCACTGTGGTTTTCAGAAGGCTTTAGTTCAGAATTTGTATGTTGGTCCTTCAGGTTCTAACAGCAACTGCCTCAGTTTTGGAAAGTGTATGTGCCTTCCTCAAGCAGCCTGGGAAGTTTTTCCTCCAACAGTAGCTAAATGAACTGAGGTACTTTTGAGTTTTACTTAGCATCAAACAGGGAGAAATTTAGGTCCAAGTAAAAAACATGATTCTGTATTTATGATACATAAATAATGGTGTGCGGAACATTTCCCATGTAATGGTGAAAATGTCAGTGGTCTATTTCAATAATGGATATATTTTGATAGTTAAGATTGCATTACTCGAAGCTAAGTGGAGACAGACCATTAAGTGTGTGGGACAAGCTCTCAATGATCAGAGAACTAAGTTCTAATTCTCTGCCTTTCTTATCCTTCTCTCTTTCCACTGTGAAACAGAAAGTCAAATATTAGTGCAGCCTGCTCTTATGCTACAGATGAAAAGGAAAAGTTTAAATGTCCTGTTTCAATGAATTAATTGTCCTCCAAGGTGTGTGGCAATCTTCTGTTTGCTTAAGAGCATTACCATAAGGGCACAAAGGCTCACAGCCCCCTACCTGGACTGGTTGATGTTAAAGCTGAGACATGAATCAAATTCTTTCTAGGAGCAGTTGATTATTACCTGGTTAGCTATAAATCTAAATACTTGCTTTTATCTCCTTTCTGTAGACATTTTAAAACAGATCTGGTTTAAATATTTACTCATGAAAAAAATGAGTTTGTGAATTGCTAGAGGCAAAGTTGAAAGGATTCTATAATGAACAGGTAAAGAGAGTATTAGAGGCCAGGAGAATTGCTATCATCTTTGTGCAAACTTTAAAGAGGGACACAATGACTTATGTGTGTTTTTTAAATGTCAGAAAATTAAATACACAATTATATAGATATATTTTAATTTACTTAGTTCAGGTAAACAAACTGTAAATACCAATCTTATGTATAGGGTCAGCATCTAAACATTAGAAATGAAAGCATATTTCAGTTGTGATTTATGCTCATTTTGTAGACTGAAGACATTTTTCTCACCTGAAGACATTTTTTTTTTCTCGTCTGAATGACAGAATATGAACTATTTGAACTGGGAATTAGAGTGGAATTAGAACTTATTGCAGATGTAAAATCTGAAATAGAAGGTAATATAGACTGTCCAAAAGTAATGTTGATATAGTTAAATGGTTCTTTTTTCTGAGTACCAATTCAGATTTGCAGAGTTCACTCTCCTGTCTGCTCTGGCCACTGTTGTGCTTTCCCCATGGTTATGCTTAAACTGTTACTGAAACTGCTCAGTTAGCAAGATTATGAACCTATCTGTGATAGAAAAAGAATTAAAGTAACTCCCTTCTTAAGGTTATTTTTAAATCTAATAAGCTCGTTGACCTCAGAACACTTGTGGTGGCAGAAGTTAAGGAGAGATATGGGAATGGTTCAGGTAATGAGCACATTTTCTGAAGATACCTTTGTTTTCTTAGAAAAAACATTGTTTTCAGCTAGTCTGTCTTAGCAAATAAAAAGAACCACCCTTAGAAACCATACTTAGCTTCCTTCAGTCATAAGAAGATGGCAGATTAAATTTTAAGTAGGAGAATTATTATGTCAGCTATTCTTACAAGTGGTTCCTTTTGTATTGTTCAACTCAAAATGCAGAAAAGCCACATAGTCACAAGATTCCTTTAGTTTCTGGACAGGCTTTCTACTAAGCAGAAGAGCCTGTGACATGGAACTTTTTTGAGATGTATTACAAAAACAGTTCTTAGAACTTGCACATCAATCTGAAATCAGTGGTGTTTCCCTTTTATGTGCAAATTCAGTGTAGAATTTGGCTGTACAAACAGTTAATTTGGAATAAATTGTGAGAATCAAGGAAATGAGAAAATTTACACCTAGGCACAAAAGAGTATTTTATAGCCAAACAGCCACCAGAAGAACAGACTTGTCCTTTTCTTCTTTCCTCTAGTAACTACACTGTTGCATTTATAAATATACTAGTTTTTTACACCATTAAAAATTTCACAGGTTGTCCAGCCAAATTCCTTCCTTCTCCAAGACTATTTCTGCTTGTCTTCATGGCATAGATCAAGGAGCATGGGAAGCTGGGGGGGACAGGATGCGGGAGGGATGCCATTCTGTGTGGAGCTTGGGAAACTAGCCTCTGCATGTTCCAGGAAATAAACACATTCCTTGCTTCAATGAAGCAGAAATGTTTTCTTGAATAAGTCACAGCAGTAGACATATCTGCAGTTTGATTGTAACATTGTGTGCATTTGAAATAAACCGGCACTCAGGTCTAAAATGCCTACCTTTTTTTTTTTT